>VZTM01013832.1:46008-51008 GCA_013400555.1 Jacana jacana | reverse complement strand
AAAAAACACAACCAACCCAACCCTCTCTAAACAGCGAGTATGTGACAAGCAATACATTTTCACTTTCATTTATCCTCACGCTGCAAAGTTCACTCAGCAAACCAAAAGCAGTAAAGGAAAATACTGGGAAGGACTGGTTAAAAAGAAAACCTTGGCTGAAATGAGATGGAAAACAGATTTCCCGGGTTAGGTAAGTATCAGAAAATAATACATAATGTTAGACATCTGAAAAAGGAAGTAGGAAAATATTTAGGAATTTGCATAACCATTTGCAGCCTAAGAGGAGAATAGAAAAACAGCTTCATTACGAAAGGGAATTTCAAATAGGCCGGGAGGGGCTGCGCTCTGTCATCCTCACCGGGAATCGGCAGTTCCCAGAGCACGGCACTGGTTTTCTTGCAAGCGCCTGTGTAAAACTGGCTGAGGATTCCCAAACAGATTGTCACTTGCTGTCTGGGTTCCGGGGAGTCTCCTCTCCCTTTTACACCAGATTTGCATCTGGGTAGGTCTAGCAGCTTCCGTGGGGAATCATCTCTTAGCAACACTCACAAAAATAAAATGAAATAGAATAAAACCCCCCCACAAACCTGAGACAGAGTGGGCAGCAGCCACCTGCAACAGCAGCACAGGGGAATTTACACCGACAGCCGTGGCTTTTCAGACAGGGAAAAAAACCAAACCATCTAAAATCTCTACTTAGTGAAGTTTGACACACTCTTCCAGCAAACTGGAAGGAAATACCAGCAACCTCATTGCTTCTTTTGGGCACATCAACTCTGGCTGTGACTGTCACCCCAAAGAGCAAGATGAGGGAAACGTGGGGCTGGGAGCTGTGCTGCCCACTGAGATGCATCTCCCCCGGTGCCATCAGTGGTGTGTGCCCAATGACAGCACCCCCCTGGGGACCAGCACACACTGAGCTCACCACAGCTTTGGGATGCAGCGCTGGGAAGACTTTCCAAACGAAGAGCAAAGTCCAAGGGTGGAAACCCAGAACGGACAGGATTGGAAGTGACTTCTGGAGACCATCCAGTCCAACCCCCTGCCAGAGCAGGGTCACCCAGAGCAGGTTGGACAGGAGCTCCTGGGGAGCCAGGAGGAAGCACTGACATCATGGACAGACGTCTGCAGCTCTGCTGATTCATCCCTTTCCCCCCCAGCAGGGAAAACACATCCCAGCACCGGGAGCCTTTCCCACCGAAGCCGTTGGTAGCCCCATGGCCGAGAAAGATGTGGGGAGCCCCTTCCTATTTTGGGACCTTGGGTGAGGTGGATGGAAATCACAAGGCTCCCGGTTCCCGTGGGAAGCCATTAATAACCTCCTAAATGCTGTCACATCCTCTAACGTGCGTGCTATTATTGGGATGCCGAGAGAGAGAAGCCCTTGGGACGGGTAAGCACGTGGGGCTCCTTCCCCAGCGCTGCCCACCAGGCACCACCGGGACGGTCCCACCGTGCCCCAGCCCTGGCACACCACAAGAGGGGACTTTGTGCAAATGTCCCCACTGCCACCAGCATGTTTGGGAAGGAAATCCTCCCACGTGGCCTCGACAACGACTGAAAGGGAGATAAAGGCAACGGTTCTGCTTCATACCAACCTATATAAAGAGCTTATATTAATAGCTCTCACTCAGATGCAAATCCCCTCTTGTAAACAAACCTTACTGGTCCCAGCCCCAGCCTCTAAGGCAAGTTCCACTCTGATTAGTTACTGCACATGCCTTAAATTCCTCGTTAGAGTTAACCAAGGAATAAAACCACAAGCTATCTTTTTGATGAGACATATTAAACACCTGCTGAATTTCACCTTGAGGTGCCCTTCTCGGCAATACTTAGTGAAACTGGGACCTCTTCTGGGTGACAGACAAGTCACTTAATTTGTTCCCTTGCACCAGTTGCTCTCCAGGCCACCGCCCACGCACCGCAGTTCAAGACCTCCCCAACAGTACGGCACAGCCGGAGTTTTCTCTCCCACACACGCACCACTGCTGACTACTTCTGGATGACTGCCTAAACCAGAGAGCACAGCGCAAGGTGCAGGGTTCAGCATAGTAAATAAATAAATAATGGGAGAAGGAACTAGTGAGGAAGGTGCCCAGCAATAGTTTTCCCACTTAACTCTGGAAAGCAGCTGTGGGAAAAGCGCTTTGCTTAGGGGAGCTTACCTGCTGGGCAGGGGATGAGGATTGAGTACTGCTGCAGGAACAACACACGGGTGTTGACTCCATGAACTCTGGAAAAGCAGTTGGATGAGGAAACACCATCACCCCCTCACAGGAAATGCATTTGTTGGCTGATGGTTTAAACCAGGTTAGCAACAAACAGATCCACAGGCTGCTCCTCTGCAGCTCAAGGAACCCCGAGGAAATTCTACCAGCTCCTTGGAGTATGAGCCTTTCACCCCTTCGCCAATACCCACTTGCTTTTCTCCTGTAATTAATTTGTCCTTTTTTAGCTTCAGCCTTGGGCCCCTCTCTTCTCCCCAGAGCTGCAAAGTGCTTCCAGGTCACCCCAGTGGGCACATGCCCACCAATAAAGAGGGTTTGATCCTGGGTCAAAAACTTCTTTCCCGTGTCTCATATGTCATTTTCTTATTATTCAGTTTAAAAACAGGCAGAGAGGAACAGGAAAATGATCCAACTATGAGAGCTATTATTAAGCTAATATTAAGAAATATACATGCCATTTATTTGGGTTCATTCACTGTCTTTCCAAGTAAAGCAGAGACCCTGTGGTACCTGGGATGTTCATACAGAGATGTGGGCTTTGCTTCTCTTTTCTTGCTTAGAGTCAGACCCACAATCTTTGGTCAGGAGGAAAAATCCCTTTCCAGAAACAGAAATCTCCCAAACATGGACTAAATAATTTGGCCCTGCAGTACAAGACAGTAAGAGACGCGTTTCTGGAAGAAAAGGTTAAAAAAATAAAAGCTTTTCATTTAAGGTGAGCCCAGTTCCCCAGGAGCTTTCCAAAGCTGGCAATTCAACTCCTTGCCCAGGAGCTGCAGTTTGTCAGAGGCAGACACTGGGAGGAGAAAAGAAGAAATCATCTCAAACCTGTTGATGGAGCAGTGGACACTCACACATGGCCATCATCTCCCATTGCTGTCCCTCCCCAGGGGAGAACAGCTCTTCTGTCAGCCCCAGGACTTCCCAGACGGTGCAGAACAAGCATCTCCCCCTGGGCCTGGAGGCAACAGGGCAGGGAGGTTTGGTCAGACATTAAATTCATCACAGAAAATGCAATTGTGGGTGCCTCATACCTGTGTGAGGGGCAGAAGCTCCTGGAAGCTGCTGAGCTGCACTGAAACCAGTGCAAGGAAAGGAGGAGCCTGAGGGAAAGAGAAGCACCAGGGCTGGAACCCGGGTGATTTTGGCACTGAAAGTGTTACAGAAAACGTGCCACCAAGTTCCTCTGAGGCTTTAATTTCCCTCCCCACAATCTTCCTTTGATTTTCATCCCCTCTTTTCCTCCTGTCCTTTGAACTTTTAAAAAGGCGCTTTGAAGACCTGTCGTAAAGCGGGGTTTTCATTCAGCATCTCCTCTTTGATGCTCCTGCTGCTGTGAGTGAAGCCAGGGAAGCCGAAAGCCACAACGGGAAGGGAAGGGAAGGGAAGGGAAAGGAAGAAGAGGAAAGTAAAAGCGTGGACACGGTGTTTGTCAGCAGCTCACCAGGGTCACGCTGGCAGACACAGGCAGCAGCCTTTATTCTTGCCAAACGTGCTGATTTCTGGGCTGTATGACCTGGTGTGATTATACCCAACCTCCAAGATACCAGTCCTCCCAGGGCACGGCGGATGGGCAAAGCCCACCGGGAAAGCGATGGGGATGAAGGAGAAGAGTCACTGGGTGGGAAGTCCTTCATCCTGAAGGCCATCCCCATCTTGTATTCCCAAGACTTAGGAAGAAAATGCCAAAAGAGGCCACCTACTCTGGGAAGAAGAAGGGCCAAGCAGCCCATACTCTGGTCCTGTCCCTGCTCCTAAGTATCTGCCTTCGAGCTGGGGGTTTAATTTGGCCTCTGCATCCAAAACTGCTGGTCAACAGCAACTGCTCCCGAAACACCGAGCTGAGCCCTGAGGGTGCCCGGGGGGGTTCTCTTAGAGGAACCCCAGTCCCCAGCAGCCAGGCAGGATGGGCTGGTTCTTCTTGTGAAAAGCCCACTCCAACGTGCAAAAAAGAGTCTTTCCCTTCTGAAAAGGGACGGCTCAAACACAACGGTGACTATTTGCCACAGCAGATAGCATCTGGGCCACGTGCTGTGGAACAGCCACTGGATGTTATTGGATCTGCCTGTCGAGAGGAGACAGAAAGGCCAAAGAAAGGATTACAGGCAACCATATAATTCTGCGTTTACAGCTACTTAAATATTGAATCAGTGCTACAGGATTATATACACTTGATATTTCCTGGATCAGGCAGTCTGTATAATCCATCGTGATCAAAGTTACAAGGACTCTTTTTTTTTTTTAAATAATAAAGCAGCAGCCAACCACCAAACCCCACCTTCAAAATAACTCTGCCAGCAAGTAGGTGTTATTCCACCAAATCACACTCTCCGTCTCCCAGCATCAAGGAGCCTCCCTTCACAGTTTAGAAGCTGAAGTCACCATCTCCACCCCCACCACTGTCAACTCCCACAGTGCCCATCCAAGGGGCACGTCCTGCGGGAAAGCAGAGTAACCCCAGCTCTGCTGTCCACTAAAGCACCCTGCCTGGCTCCTCTCCCAGGGCCAGCCCACGCTCCGGTGGAAAGCAGAATTTAAACAGGAGATCCCAGCACTTCCCACTGATGCCAAAAGCAGGGGAGCAGGGAGCTGCCGGCGATAACAGCAGCTGCCCAAGCAGAAGGACGAGGACGCAGAGCTCACCGCCAGCACCAGCTCTTCCCCCCCAGCAAACCCCACTGCTCCCATCACACTTTCCCTATTACAATACTGTCCCCTCAAACTACACAGCTCAGAGCTCAGGCTGGGTGACTTTTTTTCTGCCCCCCACTC
>VZTM01013832.1:21500-45970 GCA_013400555.1 Jacana jacana | reverse complement strand
TCCCGAGTTCCTTTCTGACTTAGGCTTGGACATTTCTGCGGCGAAGCTGTTTCTGCGGCGCAGGCCTCCGTGGCACGACGCCACCGGCCGGAGCCTCTCAACTTTATTTAACCTTTGTGTAGGGAATTGCATTAGCTCACGGCAAGGGAACCTCTCGGCAAGGGAGAAACAGATGTTCAGGCATTAGATAAGCTACGAGCAAGTCCGCGGCGTTTATCAGCGGGGACGTGGGGTTGCTTTGGGTTTTGTTATTTTTAAAGGCTGACCAGCGGTAGCAGCTATTCGGAAATAAGTGCAAATTATCCTGAAAACTGCTTGAGGGGCTTTTGAAAGAATGTTTTTCCTCAGTGGTTTCTTCTTACCTGCAATACCACTTACTTACTTTTTTTCTTTTTTTTTAAATTACAGCCAAGTATCTGCTCCTGAGACTGAATGCAGATGCAGCTGGAACAGGAAATTTTAACTTGCTTCCAACCTGGGAATTTTGCACTTTAAACTTGAGATAAGGAGAGGACTTCATTTTAAAGACACATGTCCCCTAGCAGAAGACAAATTGATTTTCCAGAGGGGCCACCCCACCGCGTTCCCGAGAAACCGGTACCGCAGAAAATACCAAAGTCTAAAGAGCTATTACAGTTCCACTGTGCACTTATTAAATTATCCCCCTTTAACACACTCCTCCCTGCTCGCTCTTTAAGAGGAAAAAAAAAAAGAAGCCACTAAAACACCCATGCTGAAATTTTGTCTGACCTGTCAGGCATCTGTTGGTTACACTTGGAGCCCAAACCCTCTGGCTCCGCAATTGAAGCCCAAGCAGGTCTCCGGAGGTAAAACCCAGCCACCCCTTCCCACGCAGTGTGTGTGAGCAGCCACAGACACACTCACACCCGGGGGGAACCTTGCACCAGAGTTTTTCAAAGCACTTAACGTGCAGCCGTAAATTTCAGTGCAGGCCAGCTCGCCCTGCTCCGGGCTGTGGGTTTGAGCCAACTCACTGAAACTCTGCATAAGCCAGGGCAAAGTGGCTTGCATTTCAGTCAATAACCAGCCAACTTCTGCTGTAGATAGGAACTGAGCTATTGCATTCACTGCAGCCGCTGGCAGATGAGTTCTGGTGGATCCTCACACAGCCTTCTAGAAGTTGCTGTCCCAACCAGCGTCAGTGGGACCAAACTTCCAATCTAGAGAGACAAACAACATGGCCAAAGCCACGCAGACACACAACTCTACAGGTCTCAGAAGTTGTGGACAAAAGAATTATAATTGCAAGTCAGGACACGGTTAAGCTTCAATTTATGTATATACACACACACTCACTCTCAAAGGAAAATGAGATCTGGGAGGTGACAGCCTCTTCATGCTTAGGATTGTCCTCTTAAAGTGTTCAAAAGAGAGGCCAGGCCATTTGTGGTTCCATGAGTTATCAACACCCAAGCAAAGCAAGTCCTGCCCAGAAGATCTTACAGAGGATGAGAGAGATCTGGCCAAGCAACCATGGCTCTTCTTGGTGCCACCAAGCAGTGTTGGGAAGAACCACAGCACCCTGGCTCCTCTGGCAGCAGCTCCCTTCACACCAGGAGGCTTGAGTAAAGCCACCAAAGAGAAAAATTTTACATAGTTAAGTGAAAAAACCATATTTTGTGAAGGGCATTTTGTGTTACTAACCTACAGCAGAATTTTTAAGACACATCTGAGCATCTAAAGCTGCAAATAAAAAAGCTGGCACTGCTAAGAAAACCAGTGGCCAGCCTGCCTGTGTCTTGGCTACCCAAACATCACCTATGCCTCAAGCCCTGAGGTTTCCATCCTCTCTAAGCCCTGTTTTCCCACTTGCACAGGGCATCTCCCCCATGCTGCCTCAGGGCTTCCCAAGGACCTTCACCAAGAGGAGGGCAGGGGAGGAGAGAGCTCAGCAGCTGCCCTGCCACCACCAAAGCCACTCTTCAGCAAACTAGGTCAAGTTCGACTGTTTTGCTCTCAGCTGAAGGTCACTACTGTTTCCCCAGCCAGCACTGGGACAGCTAAAATGGATTTACATTGAGAAGATGCAGAGTGGTTTTGGAGCTGGAAGTGGTCAGGGGAAAAACAGGCTGTTAAAGAGAGGATGTGCATGAGCATGCATCTGAAACGGTGAGTGCAGAGGGAGGAAAGAATTAAAAAAACAAATCATCAGCCATTTCCCTCAAAGGGCAAGAGCACCAGCCCTGCCTTCCTCACTCCTGGTCAGTGGCTTGTAGGTGTTCCTGGTACAAACCACAGCACTCACCAGAGGTAAAGGTCTTGGATACCATTTGTAGAGTGCTTTGACTCAGAAAGCCCAAATCCCCCTTTAGGGAGGCAAAGTCTGACAAAAGCATAATGGAAATAGGCTTCTGACGGACAAAAAAGTGACTCCCTGGCACACACACAAGCCCACGCAAACTTTCCAGCCTGCCCTCCAAGTGTGAGCACTGGTGTTTCCATTAAGCGCCCGGAAGCTCAGGAAGCATCCGGAGAAAAAGTAAACTCACGATTAGACCAAGATGTGATTTTTTTTTTTTTTTTTTGCTCAAACTTCTGCAGAGTTATTACAAGTTAGTTTTGCACCAGGAATGAGCATGACCCTGTAAATTCGAGTGGCTCTTCTGACTGCCATACGGACAGAAGTACAACTACTCTGAGAGTATTTGTCTCAAATTCTTGTTGGCAAGATCTGTGTGAGGAGACACCACGCAGAGGAAGGCTGGAAACAGCCCTAGGTCTGGAGCTACACTGAGCTTCGGGAAAGCCCAGCTCTGGACCAGGCTGCCTCCCCTGCCCCTGACTCCCCACCATGACCCCACCACCAAGGTGGGCTCCAGGGAGCCTTGGGAAAGGGACACATGGTGACACATCACGACCCTCACCCACCGACCATGGATTGTACAAGACCAGCTCTTCCATCCCGACGGCACGGCGGAGAAAGCTATAGCATCACTCGCCTGCACAGGGAAGTTGAGTACAGAAAGACTAATTAATGTATTCTGGCTGTCTTCTAGTGAAACCCGGCAGCTGGAAGCAGGCACGGAGCCAGCCCCACGTGACTGCTCAGTTCTTCCTTGGACCCGTTTCAGGAATCTCTCTGCTGAAGTATCCAGTTGTCCTGCATGACTTTCTTCCCCCTCCCCAGCCCAGAACCGAACTAAACAATGTCTGGCTGCTAGTTATCATGGAGGGACGGGGAGAAAGGCGTGTGGAAAAGCTGTTGTACATCAACTGCTGTATTATAAATATGCTAGTGATACCGCTATACACAGTATTTCACTCCACCATTTATCTTCACGTGAGCAGAGAGGCTCTAAGCGGAGCAGTTCTAACTGAGGTTATTGCATTCTTGACTGAAGCCCATTTTTCTGGTTTCCATGCAAACGTCAATGAATTTTAAAAGGGAGCATTGAGTCTGGACCTTCCAGTTCAGACAAAATACAGTATCTCTCTATATGGGGATTATACTCTCGCTTGGCAGAGGGATGAATCCAGCGGATTTCTCCTGCCCCTCACAGTCACAACCCCGGATGGTCTCAAAGCTCACAGCCCCGTTACCTCCATCGGCTGCTGGGGCCATTCCCACGAGCACTGGGCAGGAGCCTGCATTCTAAATGCAACGGGTTATATATGCTCACACCTCATACATGTACATGTGCACACATACAGGTGTGTGTCCGGGACCAAAGACAACAGGAACGTAAATATATTCTACGCCTAATTATGGAAAGGGCTTTGGCAGCAGGCGGCCAGGGGCACAAAGAGCTACTATTGAGATTCCTCAAGGCATGGCCTCCATTCAGTACACAATCAACAATATTTAGACAGTATGGGCTAGTTCCTTCCTTCGCAAGGTAACTTCCTCCGCCTGGCAGCCCTCGGGCAGGCTATAAAATGACCTTATGTTTAAGGACAGCATCAAGTTAAATGAGCAGTCAAAGGAAAACCGCGCCTGCCCGCTCTCCCTACATCCCCGCCCTTGTTTCATGGTTCTCTCCTGCTTTGTCTTCAGGACACTGGCAGCTTCTCTGGCTGAACAGAGCTGAGAAGCTGCCGAAGCCGATGCCCCCATGCTGTCCAGCAGGCAGGCAGGCAAGCAGCAGCCTGGCCGATCCCACTGCGTGGCACAAACTGGGCCGCACTGAGCAGGCTGGTGAGCACCAGGAAGAAAAGTTGGGGGGGTCGGGGTGGGAATAAACAAAACTGATGGCATGCAAATTAAAATTTACATATTAATCCCAAAGGAGTTTCAGTTTAGGCTCCCATCTCTCCCCCTCCCTTTTCTCCTATGAGATGCCCAAAGGTTTTCCTGCCTTTCTGCCGTGCAGCTCCACTGGCAATCCCTTCTCGCCGCGCGGTGCCCCGTTCCCATCTGCTCCCCGTAACGCTCGCTTCCAGACCACAAGGCACACTGGCTTCTGAAAGTCTGGCTCTGAAACCAAATAGAAAGCTTTTCATTGACACTCAAATGTATGTGGAGCAATTCAAAAGCCTTATTTTCGTGTTTCACAGTGCTCCCACCTGAATAAATTCATTTTAAGTGCCACTTTTCCATTTGTGGATTATGAAATGTTGGGAGGTCTGGATGCCACAGCCTGGTACCAAAAGGCAACATATTTCCCACTCGCAGGAGTCTGTCGATGCTGCTCTTACCCACAGCCATCCTCCCCCGTAATGCTCTACAGAGCCCTGACCCACGCAGCCTCCCAGCACGATCGGAGCCCTGCCTTGGACCCACGGACAGGGACAGACAGCAGGTCCTCTGCTCACAGGGAGGGATGGGTGAGTAGCCTGGTAAACTGTAAAGCAGTGATGGGACTTGAATGTGACATGGCCCAGTAGAAAAAACAAACAACTATATAAAGTTTTTCCTAATCCACCCACCTTCCTGCTTTTTTTTTTTTGCAGAACAGCTCCACTGTACCCTGGGCTTTGCCCAAAGCCAGACCCTGCGTGGGGAAAGGAGGGCTTCCACCCCATCTCACTGCAAACACACACACAACTCCCATCAGACCGGGTCTCTCACAACCACCCCGTTTCGGTACGGGTGTGATTCTGGCCATTTTCAGCTACGAGCACAGCAGCGCCTTGAGTTATGTGTGTTTCTGGGGGTGCAAACGCCCGCGTGTGTGACAGATGCAGCCACACTCACACCCAAACTTCTACAACAGAGATCTGGAGAAACAAAGCAGCATGGGATTGTTGGCTCCACCCATAGGTAATTTTCCAGACATTTTTAATCTCACGGAATGACAGCTCAGGTGTATCAGAGCACCACTGGCTACTGACCCACAGGAAAAAAGGTTTCTCATGTGCTAAAGATCTGAAGTTCTGCCCAGAGCTGGAACAGCTATCATCCCATCAAACACATGAAATATCAGCAAGTACAGCACCTTTCACAAAGAAGGATTGAAATCCAGAGGACAATGACCCCGAAAACAAGAGGTACTGTATGTGCCTGCTTCTCCCCATTCAGCCTATGCTGGGTTTGCCCCAGCCCTCAGTAACTCTCTAGCAAAAACCAGAAGGTTTAAGCTTGTTCTACTCTTGAAAGGAAACTTCTCAGAGAAACCTCTGGCGGAGGAGGCTGCAGCATACAGTTCCTCACTCCTCACACGTACCAGCCTCTCACAGTAATGCAGGGACAGAAGCACTAGGTGGCAAAAAAAGCCAACAGGTCCTTATTAGTTACACTCTGGAAACGAGCATTAAATGCACCTATACAATTTCAGGTAGTTTAATAACAACCACGGGGGATACCTGCCCTTATCCCCATCAGCAGGTTCTCTCGTTCCCAGTGGAAGTGAGGGCTCACAATTACAGAAAGAGAAGGGGGAGAAAAGGGTTAAACTCCAAATTGTTACTGAATAAACCTTAGCAAAGTACAAGCAGCATCTTGCTGGATTTCTGTGTGCTGTTTCCTTCCTGCTAATGGCAGTGTAATAAAGCATCAAAATAAACAGTAATCAAAAAAAAAAAAAAAAGCCTCGAATTGGTCTGTATTCCAGATGAGAAACATCTGCAGGGGGAGATCAGCAGATCTTTCCTCTGTTTCCTGGGCAATTAGCTGGACAATGCTGCTCTCTCATAGGTAAAATTATTCTCCCAGCCTCTTCTATCACTTCATAAATTAAATCACTATTTTCAGAAAGGAAGGGAAAAAAAGTATCAATAAATACCTCTAGATAAATAAGAGCAAAAGACTCCCTCCAATGGAGTTTAGACCCTGCCTTCACAAATATTTCCTGCACAGCCCTTCTCATTTCTAGCTGCATTGTCTCAAACAGATGGGGAGAAAGAAGAACCCTCAAAGGCTTTAAAGTATAAATAAAATAAGACTATCATTTTTCCCCTACACTAAAATAAATCTAGGAGCCGGGCAGGGTTAGACCAATGTATCAACTGCCTGACAATAACCAAGGACAGGCTCGTTACGTTTGGAACCACTACAGCCAATTATCAAAGCATTGTGTTTGCCATACACATTGATTAGAAAAGCTGTTTATTTGAACTAATAAAGCAGTAAATGAGCTGAAATTGTCTTTTCTTTATTTTTAATATGATAAATGGAATAAACTATGAGTACATCTGTTCCCAGCCTCTCTTCCACAATATGGTATGTCTGAAAAGCTTGAAAAATGTTCTTTGCTATTCCAACATTTCAAATTAATGATTTTCTGCAAAGCATCACCTACAAACCATACATCAGTGCTTACACAGCTCAAATCTCATCCTGCCTTCAGTTCACGTTCTCAACTAAAGCACATCACAGGGGCAGGAGAAAACAGGCATTAGCCTACAAACAAACTGTGGGTATAGCCATGGGTAGCCCACAGACCTTGAGCCTCCCCCCAACAGGATAAGCCCCCGGGGTCTTCTGGAACAGGGACATACACACCAACTGCTCATACTTTAATAATACACACGGTCCAGTCTCAGAGTCTCCTGGGATGAGTTCAGCTGGAGCTGGGAACACAGCCCTGTTCCCTGCACCACCTCTGAATGGGAGCTCAGTAAAGCAGCAAATGGTGAAAAAAAAGTCAGCAGATAATGAACACTTTATTTTAGGCTGTGGTCAAGTAATTTTCTTTTCTGAGAAGGGTTTTTTTTATATTGTATTTAGTGATATTTTATTTTTTTTAGGGCAGCCACACTGAAGTTTCTACATAAAGGAAAAGCAAACGGCTGAGGAGTCCTCCCTGAGCTTTGATCCTCCCTGCTGACAGCAAACCATGAAGTGTTTGTTAAAATCCTAATCCGATTTAAAACTGCTTTTGAATGTGTCAGGGGAGGAAGTGCTGGCTCTCACTGGCCTGTCCAGCCCAGGATTTTAAAGCTGAGTTACTCTGCTTGTGCAAAACCAGTGTCCCCCTCCCAGGCACTCAGTGCTTTGGCCAAAAGCACCCGCCCGGAGATAAAGCCCATTGGAAATGGACAGTTAATACATCTCTTTATTCAGGGAGCAAAGAGGTACCCAAAGAAAGACTCATTTTCTTGACAGAGGTAACAACATGCCCCACTGGGGTATGATGGAGAGAGGAGGGATCCTCCCACCAGCCTGGCTGGACACTGCCCATCTCCCTAAAACCCCTCACTACATTCCCCAAAGCCAGGAAAGGCATTTTCCCTTTATCCCAGAACACATCCCTGCCAGTGTTCTCCTGGGCCGGGGGACACAGTGGTTGCCACCTTCACTCCCTTTTCCAACACCCGATTGCACAGTGGTTGGGAGGTGTAGGGTGTCAGCACAGCCCCATGCCGTGGGGGTAATGGCAACCACTGCTGGGCAGTCCCAAAAGTCCTGACTCCACAAAAGAGAACAGAATACTTGTATTGGCAATATTGCAGAGTCAGNTCCTCTGCACTCGCTCCAGCACCTCGATATCTCTCTTGTGCTGAGGTGCCCAGAACTGGACACAAGACTCAAGGTGTGGCCTCACCAGTGCTGAGCACAGGGCGACAATCACCTCCCTGCTTCTGTTGGTCACACTACTTTTTATGCAAGCCAGGATGCCGATTATTGATTGCTAATTAATGAGTTGCTGGAGCTCGGTGAGGCTTTCCAGTAACTAAGCTCACTCTCAACCGCGGAAAGCCGGGGAAATGTTCAAGCAAGCACAAAGACTCCAGCTCAGTGCTGGGAGTCACTTGGAAAGACTAGAAAATAAGGCAAGTTGGGGAGTTGCATTATTCCACTGACACACCGTGAAGCCTGAGCACTCCATGGACAGCTGGTGCATGAACACACACATCCTGGGTCATGGAATGGGAATCCCAAGATGAACGAGACCCCAGTAACCTGCTGTAGCTGATACAAGAGCCACCAAACAAGTGCTCCTCCTGGGCAAAGCCCCGGAAATCTCACCAGGCTTCGCTGCCACAGACCTCGCTGACAAAGCAACTCTGCTTACACAGAATTGTAGGGGTTGGAAGGGACCTGCAGAGATCATCTAGTCCATCTCACAGCCACCCCAACAGCAACCGCCTGCTAAAAGAGAACTTCTGTGATGTGTGTCTGGATGAGTATTGCTCTTAACGTCTGCTGAAGGTCACAAATAAACCTGTTTCTACATTTTTCTTTTAAAAATGCTATTTCAAATGGAACTGGTATCAAGCAACCTGCGAAAAACCTGATAGTGACTGTTGACTGAACTTTGGCTGCTCCGTCTTTCCCTTGTTGACGAAGGGAGACCATCTGTTGTTGGGAAAACGCCACGCAACAGCCCACCCATCCTCCCAGCACCTCTCCAGGGCTCCACCATTCCCACCCAGACCCTCAGCAAGGACTCAGGGACCAGCGTCCCCATCCAAAAGGCTTCACTGACCAGTTCCAGGACAGACTGTTGGCGAGATATTTTGAGATTTATGAAAATGCACAGGGGCACAAGGAGCGATCAGAGATGCTCGTTTCACCGCAGGTCTGAACTCCGGGCAGACTTTTAACGTACAGGCAGTGAACTGCAAAGCCTAACGAGGCAACTTGTTTTGAGAGCACAAAGTGTCCTTATTCTTCACAAAATGGAAAATCTGTAAGATGTCCACAGGCAAGCCAAGCAAAACACAAAGTGCATGCCTGCCGTGGCACGGGGGCACAAACGCGGGTACTGTTGATGTGACAAAGTCGCACATCGAGTCACAGAAATCGCCAGGATGCGGAATTCCCGAGTTTAAAGAAGAAAAGCACAAGTACTGTCAAAATGAGCTGCACCCAGGGCCACGGCAAGCCTGACTGCACACTTCAACTGGTGCTATGCTTCCTTGCTTTTGGGAAAGGAGAGGGAGGAAATGGGACCCCACTTACGTGTATCAAGCGGTATCTACAATTTAAATGTACAACAAAATCCACAAATCCCTGGAATAGGCTCCAGCTGCCCTGGATGCCACATGCCTCCTCCCAGGGCATCCAAGAGCCCTGTCAAAAGCCATCAGCATTGAGAGCTGTACATCCAAATGTACACCAAGGGTCCAGAGAGCATCCAGGAGATCAGAGGCTGAAGACTACTTATCTAAAAAGACCCATATTTCTACTCAGGGCAGAGATATTGAGGGCTTAAAGCACACCTAGTTTGCCCAGAAGCACCGGCCTTGCTCCATGCCAGCAGGGAGAGCTGGGCCGTGCCTATGAACATCCCTGGGCATCCCAGCAGTATTTCACAGCAGAACTCTTCCAGGATTAAAGATGTCCAACTGAAGATCACCCTCATTTAAGACCAGGAGGCCAGAGGTGCAGCAGGAACACCAGCCAGGGAGCAGAGCTTGCTTACCTGCAGGTCTCACGGCATGTCAGCAGGTGAGTTTTTGTGTCACCCATTGTTTATTCCAACACCTTATTGTCCTCTGGACACCTGTGTTTCACTGTCAACATACAGCACCAATCTTTGTTGGGGCTTTGAGCAACCTGGTCTAGTGGGAGGTGTCACTGCCCATAGCAGAGTGGGTGGAACGAGATGATCTTTAAGGTCCCTTCCAAATCAAACCATTCTGTGATTATCTGGAAATGCAACTTGGCGTAGGTACTCCTGTAGCCCAATGACTCCACCATTACACAGCCAGAGAGGTGCAGGACCCTGCTACACCAGGAGCCGCGCATCCAGAAGGGCAGCCCTCCTCCTCCAAGGAGTTTATGGAGGAGGAAAACAGGAACGGTTAAAGATTTAGGATCCTCACATCTGGATTCTGTCATCGCAGCAGGATAAAACAAAGCTGTGATCCAACCTTCTTTGGTCAAATGTGGATCAGAAGATGAACATAGACATCTCAGCTTGGCCTGTTGTTATTTTCTATATGTACAGTGCCCCACAAGATTGTCAGGAGCAGAGATTTCAACATGAAAACTAAGGCCCCAGGACACCAGGATCAGAAATGTGCTGGTAACTGGCAAGATGTCAGAACAGTTTCCTTGGCCGGAGCCAAAAAGCAGCAATTTTGCCTTGGAACTGTTTACGCACCCCGGCTCCAGAAAAGCTTAAGAGACTCAATGTGAGCATTTACACAGTAAAACGAGTCTGCGTGTTCTCAGGACGCAGGTGTTGGTTCCGGGGAGATGGAATAGCCTGGTTCTTTGGGGGCAGGGGAGAGGGTGGGAAATGCTCTTCCGTGTGCCAACACACATTCAGTCCCGATTGCAGCTCTCACGTTACTGGATCCCAGCTCAAACAGGGTCTAAGAGCTGCTCCAGCCCAACAACCAATTACCTCATGTTTGTTCAGAAAGTTTCAGAAGGTAGCAACAGGGGAAAGACAACACGAGGCACCTCCCCTCCCTTCCCAGAGCAACTCTGGAAGAGCAAAACGACCTTTACCGGGGGGAGCCTGTGCTTATGGAGCAAGAACACTGTATTTTTTTTTAAAAGCTCTCTTTTCAAACAATTAAAATACACACCCACACCATATGCAAGGACGCAGGTCCAAAAAACCTCTGCTTTACATCACGCACAGCGCTTTTAAATGACATCCCCTTTTTCCGGGGTGGAAAATCACAGTCAGCATTTGTATATAAATATTATTACACAGCTTGAACGTACAAGCCAGGAAACGGAGAGTTTCTGCATGACAACGTGCTAAAAATTCCTCGCTGCATTTTTTTCCCCAACGTGCAGAAAGCAGCCCTGTTTGTACAGTAATCCCATTGTCACACGCCGCGTCGTGCCTACGGCCACTGGCAGCTCACGCAGCTACGGAACCAACGCTTGCTCCCAGAACCAGAGTGCAGCAGCAAGTAGGAAATTGTCTCCTCCTCCCATGACAGTGACAGACTGCCCTCCTGAAAACTCCAGGTTCATTTTACCTGTGCATACATTAAGGCCCAGGTTACTCTTATGTGCTGACCACGCATATGCCTGTGAATAGCAACCCTTTAGTTAGGAGCGTGAGCGTGTCCTCCAGAAAGAAAAAGATGAAGAGACCACGTTGGCATGCATTCTTTTTACAGTAATAATAGTATTACTTGTCTTAATAATATTACTTCATTATTATAATCAGAGCAGTTTTTGTTAGATATATTTTCACTCACAACAATCCTCTTCCGTAGCCTACAAGGCCAAAGACTAGGACTTGGCTTCGTTTTGGGCTAAGATCGTGCTTAGGATCAATTGCAATTCAACACCTTGAGCCTGTCTGTCGAGTGGCACGAGATCCCAGTTCCTCCTGGGAGATTTTAACTTGCTATTCCAGGGCTAGAGAGACAGTAGTTGCATAGTCCAGGGCTTTTCCATCTCCAAGCAACAAAATGACAAAACCTGGAACTGAAGTCTTCATCAAATCCTAATTTCCCCCCGTTTTCAATGGTGAATTCTCTACTTTACTGCTAAAAATACACCAAACTGGCCTACACTAGCTGTTCAAGCATCCATAAACAGTGGTTTGTTTTTTTGAAAGCCACACACTTCCATGTGTCCACAATGTGCTGTTTGACTTTGAAAACAAAAACACTTCCACTGGAGATACACAGTGTTCCATTAAAAAAAGTCTACCCAATCCCTGAGGCATGAAAGCCTTAAATGGGGATAAACCATGTCCAGAACACGCCTATCACAAATACCCTACTGACAAAACACGGAGCACTTTTTGGGATCCTGCCGCATTCCCACTCAATGTCTGTTTGTAAGCCCTAAGACCATCCAACAGGGAGCAAGAAAAGAAGCTCCATGGCTATCACCAGCCATGGGAATTAGCAGGGGGTGCAGGTGCACGAAAGGACCCAGGTAGGGTTGTCCTTAAAGAATCTTGCCAGGTTCCTGATGGACCAAGCAGAAGTCACATTAGCATCTTTGACAAAGCATTGCAGGATTAATAAGAGGACCCGGGACAAAATCATTAAAAACAAGAATAAGGACGTGTGACAATCCCCTCAGGTTTATTTTTTTAGGAAAGAAGTAGCTCAGCACTAGGGTCCTGCTCAGGCTGCAGAAACCAGAAGTGAAATATGGAGATGGTTTCCATTCAACCATGGGTTTTCATCACTCCAAAAATTTCACTATAAACTGTTGAAAAGCAACAGCAAAGCCTTCCCCCCACCCTCAGGAGCCCTTCAGTCCAGTCAGCAGCAGCTGGACGAGGGCTCCTGCCTAAAACACCCCCAGGATCGTATCAGTAGGAGAAATCCAAGTCATTTTATTAATTTTGTCTAGATAGGACAAAACATGACAAGGGCTTCGTGACCCTTCAGCTGCCAAGCTCCTGTCAGGGGTAACAGTTAGCTCATCAACTACTGGAATTTAACATTCCCAACAGTTGGGGGGTGGCAAAATTTGATTTGATTATGAAATTCAGGGTCATTTCCAGACTGTAACCACTCAATTTCTGAATACTTTGATAATTAAGACAAGATCAGAGTTGAAATCTTGTCCCTTTCAGCACATACTTTAATGAAGAGGAATTCCACAAATCAACAAAAAAACAGGTCAAAATTCCTACAAATAACCTTTCCCTTCTGACATTAATCCTTTCAAAGAATATTGGAAATAAGTCAATAGTCCTGGAATGGGTTAGTGTATAGACAGTAGCTTTTAAAGTGAAAACCTGGGGAGTTAGACTGGACTGAAATACAAATCTCCTCAACTCCTGTGACTCTGGGCCAATAAGCCCTCATGTATCTTTCGTTTGTTTTCCATTTCCTAAACGTTTTCCATTTGTCCCACCAATAAGAGAAGCTCCTGCACTGCACTGCGCCCCGAAACTTCGTTGAAGACATGCACGAGGACTTCAGAGTATTTCCCCCTCAGAGGAACCCGAGGGTCACATCCCATTGCACTTGAAATTCAGGCTATTTTTGCCCGTGTGCATCATTCAGCGTTTGTCCTCAGCGGCTCTCGCCTGCCAGGACGATGACTAACTTTCTCCCTTCACTTGTTCCCTCCACCCCTGAGAACATCCACATCCATCTGGAGTTTCTCACAACAAAATATTTTTAAGCTAACCAAAACACCGTAAAACAGGATCAGCAAACTCCACTCGCTTGTCCCTGTGTCCTCCCGAGTCCCAGCACACGACAGCACCGACATCGCAGCCCTGGGCTGGACCCGAGCTGGTGCCCTTCACCTCGGGCTGGTGAAGAGTAGGGTCTCCCATTGATGCCATCACAGCTTTGCAGGGGGCCCTGGGGGAGAAACCCTCTTTGAATTGGGGTCTGTAGAGATCTCTTCTTAATCAGATCCTGTTCAATGCCTACCATTTAATTTAACTTCCCATTTTAAAAGACACAAGAGAATCACAGAATGGTAGAGGTTGGAAGGGACCTCTGGAGATCATCTCCTCCAATGTCTTGCCCAAAGCAGGGTCACCCGGAGCAGATTGCACAGGAACGTGTCCAGGTGGGTTTTGAGTATCTCCAGAGAAGACTCTACCACCTCTCAGGGCTCTGCCACCCTTACAAGGAAAGAAGTTCCTCCTCATGTTGAGCTGGAATCTCCTATGTCCCAGTTTGCGCCTTGTTCTGTCCCCAGGTGCCACATCCTCTTGCCACCCACCCTTTAGCTATTGCTCAGCATTGATAAGATCCCCTCTCAGTCTACTCTTCTCCCGCTGAACAGCCCCAGGGCCCTCAGCAGAGGGACACCCCAGTCCCCTGATGGTCTTCAAGCAGCCCACTTTTCCTTGTGCTCCAAGATACACAGCCTGACTTCAGCTCTCCATCCCAGCAGGAACGTGCTTTACACAAACCACCCGTATTCTACCCAAAGAACAGAAAGCTCAGGAGGGACAGAAACCAAAGGATGCTTTCAACTGAACATTAATTAGTTAATAAGGAAGTGGAACTGAACAAGATGTAACAGCACTAAGCTGCAGCACAGGACAAGGATTTCGAGGTGTGGGAAAATCCCAGTGACCAAGACTGGTGTGACTGAGAGACCAGTGAGAAGACAGGCCAGTTGCCACTGGGGACACCCAAGGCTGGCCTGGAAACATGGCTGCTGGGAATGGCTGAGAAGGTACTGCAGCCTCTGGAGAGGTGATGGGGCACCAGCACCTCCACAGCCCAGCCAGCCCAGAGCTGCTGACATCCCCCACCACAGCCCCGTGCTTCCCCTGTTCCGCACATCCTCCTCCCAAGCTTAAAGTCAACATCGCAGAGCCGACATGGTGCTTCCCCACCTCCCCTCCACAAGGGCAGAGAAACAGGTCCAGCACAAGCAAACTCCTATTAACTTCAAATACTATCTGCTTTTGTTCATCAATAGCCAGGACTAATTGCTATGCTGAGGAAATATGTCACCCGAAATTCATTGCCCAGATTGTTTGTCCTTATCCTGCGAGTCTCCGACATCAGTAAGGTCACCGACTCACAGGAAGAAGGAAAAACTCTGAAGAGAACCAGTGACAGCAGAAAGGAAGAACGTGAAGGTGCCCAAAAAAGATCTCATGAGTAACCAAGCCGGGGGGGCAGGGGAGGGGAAGCTTTTTGAGATCCATTAAAGGCAAATCATTTAACGCTTACTTTTCTTTCCGTGGTCGTTTTAAGTTTCCCCAGTACCGCAGCATTAATTTGGCAAAACTTCAGCAGTCTCTGTTCTGTCAAAATACCCATCACCTCCTGGACTCAGCCCAGCAGAACTGTCACAACATTTTGATGTACAGCATTAGGGGTGCTGTGGGTTTGAGATTTTTCCTATAGAGGGTGGGGGGGAAGGCAGGGAAAAAACAAAACAAAACAAAAAACCCTAAAACCTAGTAATTTTGTGAAATTTAACAGGCTATAGCTGCAAAGAAAAGAGGTTTTTAAGTGTTAAAAAAAATCTATCCTTTGAAATCATATATTTCCCAGTCTAACTTTTTAATGGATATAATCTGGGTATTTTCAAAGGAAGGACAGGAGGAAATTAGTCAGGAAAATATTTAAGTGTTAGAATATGGTAATTATATACAAGTATGTGACTCAGTAATACCCAGCCATACTTCAAAGAGGGAAGGGCTGAGTTAATTTCATTCGATTGCCCTCTCCTGTGGAAGAGCAAACACACACGGGATGGAGAAAGAGGGTGATGCTGCAGGGAGAGGCAGACCCCCCCATTGCCTACATGGGTCTGGGGGTGAGGTGCAGCCCCCCCTGCACCCGCCCTTCAGGAGAAGGGAGCAGAGCCACCAGGTGAAAACAAAGTGCTTTGGTTGCTTCCTTTTTTTCATTTGTAAATTCACTTGAGGAGTTAAATCAGCACCCACAGCAACTTGGCTCCCCCCAGCTGTCCAAGGTCAGATGCCGAGAGAGGAAAACTCTCCCAAGGACAGCAGTGAGCTCCAAGGGCTTCGTTTTATAATGGTACTGCCTATAAGGCTTGGCTGGCAGAGGTGAAATAATTTATTAGAGCAACAGATAAAGCTGGAAAAAGCTTTGGAGAAGGCAGTGCCTTCAGTGGGCCATCGAGAAGCCGTGGGGCACAGGTATCCTTCCCCTGCTGGGGATGGGGAGGGAGAAGGACCTCTCTGTGAAGGAGGTATCTTGATTTCAGTATTACCTAAGGCTTTCCCTCAGCAGGGTGCAACCTGTCACCCAGCCAGAGGGATCCCAAAGGGGACCAACACCCATCAACCCGCTGGAAAGTTCACACCAAGTGTTATCTGGGAACAACCTCGCACTCGGTTGCTTGAGCCAGGTTACTTTCCTGAAGGAACTCCATCTTGGAGGACTATTTAAGCCTGCAGCTTGTTTCAGGAGTTATAAATCTTTAAGGGAATGTTACATTTCATCTACTTCCATTGTAATCGGTGTTGTACATCCCCATCACATCAAAATCAGAAACCAGTTAAATATCGCTGCACGGGGATGGAAACAGGGGCCACATCAAACCGTATTAGTGCTACGGGGCACAAAGGAGCTGTGGTTAAAATATGCAGCTCAGCATCCCCGATCCTGGGAAACCAGCAGAGAACTACAATGCAGCATGGGTTCCCAGCACAAAAAAACCCAAACCCTAATTGTTCTCCATCAGCCCAGCCACCGAACCAGCCCCAGCGTCCGGACCACACCTCCAGCAAAGCTTCTGCATTTGAAACCTTAACCTCAGAAACAACAGAAATTAGTCAACAGAAGTACTATTAACCACTGCAGCAGCTCAATTTGAATTCAATACGTTCCTTTTTGCTACAAGTTTCATAAACTGAAGTCCAGAACCACAAGAGGAAAGAAACATCAGTGGTGCCTTGGCAATCCCGCAGTTGTGAACTCCAGTGATTTACCCATTTGCATTGCAGGACTGGAGCTCTTCTTAAAGAAGCAGCCCCAACACCTCACCCAACAAATCCAAACTAATTCGCCCACAAAAAAAACACGTTCTTAAAGCTGAAAAGAAATTGTTTAACTGAAGAGACCTCAGAGATCATTTTGCTGTAACCTTTTTTTCAGGGAAAACTCAGTTCCCCAGAAGGAAAAAGGAAAGGAACATAAGGGTAACTTCTTCCAGTTTCTATGGTGATGCAGTTAATTCCGTGTGGCTATTAGTGATCACTATCCCTGCCTGTAACAGGTGGAAGGTATAGCTCTTATTCCTGCCAAAATAAGGATGGATTTGCTGTCTGCTTTCGACCATTTCAATGTAATATATGTGCAGAACAGAGTTGATATTTCAGTGTTTGCTGTGCGGTTCATTAATTACATCATTTCTAAATGGAGCCTTGCAGTGAAAAACTGTGTGGCTTCTTCAGGAAGTGTAACAGCTTTTTCTATCCAAACTATAAGTGAGTATTAGCAAGGATTTCAGGGAGGGGTGCATCATTTTGTCAGGCTGCTGAAAATAATCACTGCAATAAAACAGTAATTTGTGGCTCTCTTCGCAGACTGGTGCCAGAGAAGTGAGAGAACAACCCCAGTACTTGGATTCTTCTGGCTCAGCCCGGCCTGCTGCAGCACTGCTTACAGCAAGAGGCTCAGGAAAGCACTATGACTTTCAGTGGCAGTGCTTTTCCACAACGTTGCTTTGTTTGCCAGGGAACACAATTCCCTCCATTTGAGAACTCCTATCCTGTGTCCCCACGCAGCTGAGGGAACAAAGCTCCACGTGCCCAGTGGAGCCATGGGTCAAGGAAAGCATTCTGTTTGCATTTTTAAGTTGCAGGATGGCCAACGTTCCCGCACCCACCCTGGGCAGACCAGCCTTTTGATGGAGAACCCTCCCTAGACAAGGGATGCTCCCCAGAAGGGACCTCCTCCTTGTCACTTTTCAGGAGACCTGGGGCCAGGGCTCCCAGGCACTCGAAGAGAACGTGGAGAGCAACACTTCCACCGCCCTGAAAATATGTTTGCATTTGTTCACTTAGTTGTTAAAAATGCTCGAGTCACATGGGATCGCCTGGGAATGCAGCCCAGGAATGTCGTTTGGAAGCAGAATTGTGTTTCTGGAGATTATTGACCTGAACTGTAAATAAGTATTCAGAAGAAAAAAAATAAAATTCACAATTTATGGTCCTCGAGATGATCTCTTCAATCAGAAACAGTTGGAAATATTTCCCAGGGGGCCCTCACCCATCTACTATCAAGTGCCCGAGCCCGGTCGATTGGAAAATAACCCACAGCCCTTCCACGGAGGCTGAGTGGGTCCAGCTTCAGACCTGGAGTTACGGTGGGAAAATCCATATCCTAGATTTACAGAGTCTCTGCCTGATAACAAGCGCCGTCATTCTGCCAGCTGGGCAGCAGGAACAATCACAGCAGCTTCAGAATCCTCTTCATTCATCACGTCTGAGCCGTATCTGCTCTCTACCCCGAGGATTTCTACCTGTGCAGACTGCAGTTACGTAGAACATCCAGTCTGAAAATCTGTATTCAGGTAGGTACCAGCTTCTGAATTTGCATTTCCCTCAATTGAATTGTTTTTATCCCAGTGAATAGCAAAATTGCTGTGATATCCCACCTTCAGATTTTGAGACTAAGAGACAGCCAGCCCACAGCAAGCATTAATCAGAAAACATCATCAAACCAGCTTTGAAAAGCAAGTGCAAAAGATGCACTTGCACACTCCACACTGAGGTGGAATAAAGTTGCCAGACAAGTCAGATATAACTGCAAAAAATAAAGTATAATACCTCATCCTTCAAAAAAAACCCTTATATACAAACCTACAACCCAGTAATCCCCAAACAGGTATTTTATCCCATCAGTGCCAGCTAACTTCAGGTGTCCAGAGATGTAAATGTGCCAGCACCACCCCATCACTTGGATACTGAGCAGTTGGGTGTGCTTTGGGAGACTCATCAGGGACAGTGGCCCCAGCACCAGCTCCAAACTAAAGGACAACCCTTATCCCAGACTAAAACGTTCTTGCCTTTCACGAGCTGATGCACCGAAGCCGGAGCTGATTTCCATTCCGTGTGTTAATACTCAATAAAACACGGAATATTCCCATCACCAGGTAAGGCCACGGAGCAGAACTGGGAGGGAAGGAAGGAAATGAAGCACAGTTGGTGCTCATTATGCAAAACAAGATGTGACTTAAAGGATGTGAGTAATGTCTGGATACGAGCAACAGGTGCCTGATAAGAGAGGAGGAAGCCCAGACCTTTCATCTCCGCCGCAGAAGCGGACAATGGCGATAGCTTCATTTAGAACAGAGATAACCACACTCAGTCACCTCCAGGGGGGATTCCAAAGCTTATAAAGTCATTTCATACCAAGAGGAGGAGATGCACTGCCCTGTGCCAGGCAGTGGCCCCCACTACAGGCTCTCAGGAGAGATAATGCTCAGGAGCACTCTTTTCTTGATTTATGGCAGCATGAATGGGACCAGCACTGCCCTTCACCCACCACAACCACAGCATCTGCTTCAACATCCATCCATCACTTTCTGGGTTACAAGAATCATAGAATGGTTAGAGTGTGAAGGGATTATAAGGATCATCGAGTTCCAACCCTCCCTGCCCTGAGCAGGGACACCTCCCACCACAGCAGGTTGCTCCAAGCCCCCTCCAACCTGGCCCTGAACCCCTCCAGGGATGGGGCAGCCACAACTTCCCTGGGCATCCCGTTTCAGTGTCTTACCACCAGAGGATGGGCTTCTCTCTTCCTTCTTCTCAGGGAGGCTGAGGGGTGGGATTCAAGAGGGAGCTCCAGAGAAATGGGGTCTCCCAGGGGAGTAATGGGCTCAATCATTTCCAGTCCCCCCAGAATCTGTGAATCTTAAAAGCTCGCAAACGCAGCCCTGTGAGAGCTGCACCCAAGCCTAATATCTCTGCATCTAAGCAGGCACTTTATCTGACATCTCTATGACGGGTATTTGGCAGGATACTTCAGGAAGTTTAGCAGTAGGTCCAATTTTGCCCACTCTGCCTATGGCTGCAAGCATCATGAGCACCAAACACGGCAGAAATACACGATGCTGCCCTGGATGGATTTTGCAGCTGTGCATTTCCATGAAAGGGGCACATCACCTCAGCAGAAGATGAAGATCCAGCTACCCACGTTTTATGAACTATTTCTAAGAGTTAGGTGATAAAAAAATTAAATTCCCTTTTCTCACTTTCAATGGGCAATTTTAATCTACAGTTTCTACCCTTATAAAACACACAGAAATGGTTAAATAATAATAATAATAATAATAATAATAATAATAATACAGAAAATGTTCTCCTTGTCTCACCAACATATGGCAAAAACCCATGACACCCATGAAAGCATCCTTTGGTTTCCAGGGCCAAAGCCTGGAAGAGCTGCCTCTTCTGGAAGAGCCTGAACCCACTGCAAGCAAATCAGGAATCCCACATGCAGTATCAGTTTGGGCAGGGAATTAGCTCCTTCTTCACGCAGAAGTGCTGCTTGCACGCTGACTTACCATCAGCCTCCAAACACCAGCCAGAAAGGATTTGGAAGTACATGAAAACCTCAGCAGATAAAGTCTACACATGTGCTCTTGATCCAGTTTAAAGATAGCAAAATGCCAAGTGGCCAAAGATGTAAAACCGAACAGGGCTGCACATTTAAAACGTCTCTAGAAACACAAGTCACGCATTCCCTGGGGGGTTGCACTTTCACTTTACTAAATTGCCTGCATATTTGCTTTTTTCTGATGGTAGATTAGGAACCCTGCATTTCCTTAAACCACCAGCTTTTGGCCAAGACACACACGCCCTTCCTGGAGAGCTGCCAGCCCACACTCGCACAAGAGGCAGATCTGGAGAGCCCCGTTCCAAGGAGAGCTGCTCCGCGGCAAGCCCAGGAGCCAGCTGCTGGCCACTGCCAGCCCCCCCCCATCGAGCCAGGTCCCTTGGGCTGGAGAGGCAGGAGGGCAGTTCCAAAAAGCAGGAAGCCTGGCTGAGGAGCCTGACCTCTGTGCACAAGGCCTGGGGGTCAGCTTGTGGCATTTTGTTAAATTTCAATACAATAATTCTGTGAGTGTGAAAGGTGCAAATTTGCAAGCCCAGGGGAAGAAGTACATGTTCCATTTAAGAAAAAAAAAAAAGTTCTCCTTACAATCAGGCACATTAAGAAGTAGGGAAAAAGGAATATAACCTTGAAAACATGGGCAGTAACACGCATTCCTCTATGACAGACCAAGCTTCTGAACCTCAAAACCCCTGCGTGCTTCCAGAGGCAGGTTATGGATATGCTGCTCAGAGCAGGCTGTACCTGCGGCTGTACCTGCGGCTCTGCTCAGGGCTCGCTTACACACGTGGCTTCTTCATGCAATGTCATCTCCTGCCACAGGTAACCAGGAAGAAAACCGCCCTCCCACTGTCCCCGGGTGCGAGATGTTGACAAACTCCATCCTCTGAAGTGGCCCCATTCCCTCTTCCAGGTGCACACGTACAACTGAGACATCCGACCTGCCTGTGCACAGTTTGCTGGGGGGACTGTGGCTTGACGAGGCACAGCATGTTTAAGGGACGTGACCAGACGTACACCTGACCACACATCCCACTGGCAGGGGCAGAGGTGGCTGCTCAGCACCGCCTGGGCGATGCTGAGAGGGGCTGTCGGAAGAGGTGCCTTTATCATCCACCATTGCTTTAGCAGGGTGGCAGCTTCTTAAGTACCTGAGACGCTCAGGGCTTTACCTATAACTAATAACAGTAAATATAAATCATCAAAATGCATGTTAGGGAATGAGCAGTGGTTAGCAGAGTGGGGTACAACATGCCCCATTTCGGATGTCATCTTACTGTAGTCTGTGCATAGAATCACAGCTCTGCCACTAATTACAGGACAAATAAAAGTTGGCTGCAAAGTGTTTGTCTAGCAGATGAGGAGGAGAATTTTCATGTCTGTGTTGGGAAGGGGAAAAAAAAAAGACAGGCAGATAGTGGAGGTTCCAGGAAGAGGCAGCATTAGCTGGGCAAATATTCCATCTGCTCCACACTGTTTCAGTAAAACAAATAACATGACCTGAACCTGACAGTCAAAGTAACACAAACCCTACAGAAAACCAGGGTGCAGCCTTTGTCACAAAGCACAGGCAACTTTGCAGCTTTGCCAAGAATACGCAAGAACAACATCCAAGTGTTTCCTTTACAGGCCCTGCAGCTGTGGCAGTGCCACAACTCACCCCAGGGCAGAAACGGCATTCAAATGCCTACAGCCATTTCAGGGTGCAAATGTGCATGAAACGAATATGCAGTTAATTTCCTGCACAAGAAAGGAATGTAGAGTTCTGCATCACTGGTACTGCCAACACGTATAAACCTGTTACACATCTGAGGGTAAGTCCTGTTTCTCTCAAAGCCTCAGCTTCCAGCATCCCTTGATAAGGAGGGGCTCCTCCCCCGGCAGCCTTTATCAACCCCACAGAGCCCTCGCTACAAGGACGGTCTCACCCTCGTCTGCAGCAGCACAATCTTCCTTGTACAGAAGAACAAGGAGATTTGAGCAGCAGAGCAGAGGATGGCAGAGGTGGGCAGAGACACCAGCCCTCCCACACACGTCCCACCCCAGCACGGCAGCAAGTGCATCTTCCCCTCCTCCTGTTCGCAAAGAGAAGCCGAAAGAGCCAGGAGGTTCCAGAGAGCAGGCAACCAACACACAGCCCTCATACAGGGGTTCTGCCTCAGTCACCCACAGGTCAGCTTCTGAATCCCAACCCAAACTGGGTCCCACTGGTACAAACAGGAACAGCAGCTCAGAGGAACCCACACAGTTCCAGTCCAAAGCAGCCGCACGCACCCGAGCGGAACAAACATAAGCTCTAGCAAGAAACATCTCCGTCCATAGGGAAGGATGTGAAATGTGTGTCAGGGATAGAGGCAGGAAGAAGAAGAGATGGATTAACTCAGAGATTAACCATTTCAGAATTCTGTGCTCAAAAGGGTCTCACCCAGTTTGCAGTGATTGCAGCAATAGGCTGCTTTCTCACTCTGTTTTCTCTCCCGAGAGCCCTACAGCCAGACCCCATCCCCATTCTCCTCCTCACCCCACCCTACGCACATGAATAGGAATTTTATTTCCTCTCTTCGGTTTTATCACTGGGAGCGTACTGTCTAGCCGGGCTTTGCCTGTAACTAGTGGGTAATTATGGTGTCAGCCTTCTTTGCCACAACACAGCAGGCTGTTGCTGCCACCCGGGCGGCCGGGGGCTGGTGGGAAGATGCTCCCTGTACCACGGCAAAGGGCTTCCCCGTGTCTCTTGCACACACGGCCCTGAAATAGGGAACTCGGTATTCATATCAGAAAGCCTTGCATTCCGAGGTGCTCAGCACTGGGACTACTGCAGTGTCACAGCACCTTGCTGTGTCACAGCACCTTGCACAACTCAAGCCAAGGTTCAGCATTGATGCACCCGCCGGCATTGAAAAACAATGGGATCAGAGCAGATTTATTTTTATTTATTTATTTTGCTCAGGCATTTAAGTCTCTCAGCTTTGAGCTGGTTTCCAGCACTAAGAACAGCGAGATGGGAATTATTCTTTATTTTTTTTTTCCTCTATAAGCTTTTAAAAAACTGCATTTTCCTCCACTATCCATTTATTTGCCAATTCCCAGAATCACATACGTAGTACTCCAACGCCTGGCTGTCCTTGAGGCAGCATTAGATTGTAAAGAACATGACCAATAGCAAAGCAACATTAACAACCACGTTCAACCATGTTCTATTCTTTCTCAAAAGCAAGCCCCAGTCTTGCACACTTGAGACCCAGTCACATTTTATGTACTGCCCAGATTAGCTGTTCTTTAGAGAGTCTCCTTCTTCTGTCCTTTCCCTGTTAAATTGCATTTGCCCATGACCCATGAACGCTGCTCCCGCTTGGAAAGGTCTCTGCCCTCCGAGACAAACACACACGTAACTAAACAATCAGCCCTGGAGCAGACACTCTCAGAGAGGGAAACCTTTTCTGGGCAGTGCATCTGCAAGAGCAAACAATGCCCACCTGAGCACCAAAGAAATAAATATCATAGGTGCTTTTTCACTGCTGTGCAAGCTCTTAAACATACCTTCCATAAATATGTCAGGAAACGAGAAGGGGCTTGGTTTGCACTCTGAGGATGTCTCTTCCCACGTATTAAAAATACATCATTATTCTTAATGCATTTTCAGTGTAAAGCAACTTGTCTCCCAGGATCCGGGAGCCCTGAGGGTCCTGAGCACAGAGCCCCAGCCTGTAGCCCCTCCTGCACCGGCTGAGAGCAGGGAGAGATTCTCCATTTGCTGAATGGGAACTGGAGCACAGAAGGACGTTTCAGAGCTCTCCGCACGCAGCGAGGACAAGGTTTTCTGGGGAGCTCAGCATCAAACAGCAGAATAGCAGTTATTTGCTAAAGATCATTGGAAAATCTGGCCCTGAGGGCCTGCCCTGGATTGCCTACAGACAAGGTCCAACGGGATCCACAAAAAAGCTAAACATGGCAAAAACGTTCAGCAGAGCTGAGAAGGGCACATCAATCACCCCACTTCCATGAAGTGGGACCATCTCCTGGCTCTCGGTGGTTGTGTGTAACCTGCACAGCTCTATCCCAGCTCCTCTATCTTCTCGAGACACAAGAGCTATAAAATCAATCTATCTCTGGCCCGTGTGACATGCTGCTATAGCTGGGGCTTTGGCTCGCATTTTCACACC
>VZTM01013832.1:0-20453 GCA_013400555.1 Jacana jacana | reverse complement strand
AAAAACTGCATTTTCCTCCACTATCCATTTATTTGCCAATTCCCAGAATCACATACGTAGTACTCCAACGCCTGGCTGTCCTTGAGGCAGCATTAGATTGTAAAGAACATGACCAATAGCAAAGCAACATTAACAACCACGTTCAACCATGTTCTATTCTTTCTCAAAAGCAAGCCCCAGTCTCGCACACTTGAGACCCAGTCACGTTTTATGTACTGCCCAGATTAGCTGTTCTTTAGAGAGTCTCCTTCTTCTGTCCTTTCCCTGTTAAATTGCATTTGCCCATGACCCATGAATGCTGCTCCCGCTTGGAAAGGTCTCTGCCCTCCGAGACAAACACACACGTAACTAAACAATCAGCCCTGGAGCAGACACTCTCAGAGAGGGAAACCTTTTCTGGGCAGTGCATCTGCAAGAGCAAACAATGCCCACCTGAGCACCAAAGAAATAAATATCATAGGTGTTTTTTCACTGCTGTGCAAGCTCTTAAACATACCTTCCATAAATATGTCAGGAAACGAGAAGGGGCTTGGTTTGCACTCTGAGGATGTCTCTTCCCACATATTAAAAATACATCATTATTCTTAATGCATTTTCAGTGTAACCTGAGGGTCCTGAGCACAGAGACCCAGCCTGTAGCCCCTCCTGCACCGGCTGAGAGCAGGGAGAGATTCTCCATTTGCTGAATGGGAACTGGAGCACAGAAGGACGTTTCAGAGCTCTCCGCACGCAGCGAGGACAAGGTTTTCTGGGGAGCTCAGCATCAAACAGCAGAATAGCAGTTATTTGCTAAAGATCATTGGAAAATCTGGCCCTGAGGGCCTGCCCTGGATTGCCTACAGACAAGGTCCAACGGGATCCACAAAAAAGCTAAACATGGCAAAAACGTTCAGCAGAGCTGAGAAGGGCACATCAATCACCCCACTTCCATGAAGTGGGACCATCTCCTGGCTCTCGGTGGTTGTGTGTAACCTGCACAGCTCTATCCCAGCTCCTCTATCTTCTCGAGACACAAGAGCTATAAAATCAATCTATCTCTGGCCCGTGTGACATGCTGCTATAGCTGGGGCTTTGGCTCGCATTTTCACACCAATATCGCCAGCAGATCACGTAGTCGGTAACGCGCAGGGGAAGGAGGACGCGTGTGTGACAACACTGCAGTGAGACCCGCAGCCAGAAATACAGGAAAACGAAGCCGGGCCCTGAAGGAAAATCAGGGAAGATCACCAATATCTCCTCGATTCGCCGTCACACACCCCAGAAAAGGGGCTCGCCAAAGCCTCCAGCCTCACACCCTCCCGCTCCCCCCTGTACCGGCAGAGGGNAAAAGCGCAAGCCGTCACCGTCCTCCGCAGCTCGCAGCCAGCTCCTCTCCAGCCCCCATTCATAAAAAACGGCAGCCGAGCATGCGCGGTGGCGCCCCCGGTGCCCACCCATTCATAGAGTCGGGAGGCCGCGCATGCGCAGGAGGAGGCGCTGCCCTCCCATTCATAAAATAGCCATTTTCCCAGGCAGCGGCGGTTGCAGCATCGCGGCCGCCAGTGACAGCGCCGCGCTCGCAGGTCCCTTCCCGCAGCTCCAGCCGCTTCTGCCAGGATTTTCCCAGGTCCAGCTCCCCCCCTCCCTTCCTCGTCCGCCTCGGATTTAGGATTAACTCGCCTATGGAGAGATGGTCTTAGCTGAATTACTTAAAGTAAGTATGAGATTCTGCATTTACCAGCCAACCTTAAATATTTTTAAGTAGAAAAAAAAATAAAGCCTGCTCCCCGAGGGAAGATCTTGCGCTCTTTCTAGATGTATTCGTCTAGTCCCTTGAAGATCACTGATCATGAGCATATTTCTGACTGTGACTTCTCCCACAGCAATTATCTGTAATTATAAACATAGTGGGTAGCTGACTGGTGCTTCTCGACCGAAAGGAGACTTTGCATTCTGAGGAAATACCTTGTTTCTTGCAGAATTTGCATTCGTGTTCCTGTGTCTCTTGTTTGCACCTCTCTTCTGCGTTCTTTCATCAACATCTGCATCTGGTGTTGGTGCACGGCAGGCAGGTTTCACCATACTTGCGTCGGGTTTATTTGCAGGGCTGTTACAGCAGAAGAAGCCTCCTCTTTCTGCTGATGGGATGTCTTCTCCTTCATCCCTTCCTCCTTCCCTAAAAAGAAAAAAAGGAGCACAAATATATGGTTACCTGGGCTGACAAATGAGAATTGGGAATTTCTTGCTTTGGAATAGGAGAACTGATTATACGCATTTCCTCTCTTTTCCAAAGCCTTATGTCTTGTTAGTGTCAAGTAGTTCTGAGCTGCCTCCATAATAGGACACTTCAGAGATCACCCACTGGTGTGTCAGATCTTTCCTGCATGACCTTTGCTCTTTAGCATTTTATTTCATATGACTGTCTGGGGTTTGGTGTTGGTTTTTTTTTGGCCTCGGTGCTTTATTCCATCCCTGCTCTGTTCCCTGCCTTGCTGTACACTTGGTTGCTTCGGTTTTGAATCTGGATGGATTATATATATATTTTTAAAGGCTAGAGAAGTCATAAAAATGTGTACCCAGGATCATTTCATAAAGGTATATGAAATATATGGAGGAAAAACCTGTCTTGGTTGCTCTGCTCTACCAACTGCGTAGCAAAGATAAGCCAGGATTTTATTTTCTGGTACCAGTCCTGGCGTCACAGGAGAAAGACAAGCCTAGAGACGACATGTTCTGAAAATTCATTATCAGAAGGGGAATGGAAAAACCAGAAAGGGGCATATAAAAGGCACAAAGGTCTTAGAGGAAAGCAGGGCTGGAAATGCGGACCCTGGAAATGGAAGCGCAGATGAATATCTGCATTGATCACAGGAGGAAAAGGCTTCACACTTTTTCTTCAAGTGACCAATTTCTTGATTTAAATCTTTTGTAGCCTCAAGTTTTTCTTTAAAGGACAAAGGGAGAGGAAGGAAGGGAAAAGGAAAAGCATCCCTGAATTATCCAGAGTAGAAAAGGCACGTTCTAGATTCTTTAAAACTTCTTCATCCCCTGCCTTTCTTCCCTGCCGTGCTAGGGATACAGTATGTCAAAAATCAGCTCAGGAACTATTGTTTAATTTGGTAAAGAGAAGCCCAGCTTTCCCAATATTAAGGCTTCCCCCCTTTCTCCCTCTTTATTTGGGGTTAAAGAATAAAGCTCCAATTTGTGCACTGAATCACAATGATCCTGATGACTGGCTTCCCCCCTTCTCCATATAAAAATGAATGATAGCAGGAGGAGGGGTTGTTCTCAGTTATTGGAACCCCGCTGGGGATGTCTCATTGATAAATGTGCCATTTTCCACAGGCTACTGTGTTTTCTGTTGCTAGAAGGGTCCCTATATTTGGATTATGAAATTAGAAGGGCTATTTCTGAATACTGCAGTCCTTTTGAAATTCTTTGAGAGGTATGTGCAAGGGAGAAATTATTTGTTCTCCTCCTGGAACAGCAAAACAAAAGCTGTTTTCATGGAATCATGACTAATTCCCAAATCACATTGGGAAATGCAATGTCTCAAAAGGCAACACCTTCCCCACCCCCCAAAAAAACCTCCCTGTTATCAGAATTCAATGAAATTAAATTTACAATCCTTGCAACACCACAGCAATAATTAATTCCGATTAGTTTTCCAAATATTCCAATTAGTTCTGAGAGTTTTCCAAATATTAATTGTAAAAGAAAAAAAAATAATCATTAATCATATTGCTATGCAACTCAGCCCAGTCCTTAAAACTGCTCCTCTATAGGCAAGCAGTTGCACAAGAATTGTTTGGGTTTTGTTCTTTTTAAATGCCATACAATGTATTTCTTAAGAAAATATAAAATCTTTCTAATACTGTTATCGTTTAGTACCATGAGCTTAATAGATCCTATCTGAGCTTAGTTTTCTGGCCTTAAAATAAATGTTCTTATCCAATAAAAAGCCTTGACTAAGAAATTTGAGTCCCTAGAGGTCTGAACGTTCGTAGGCCAAAATGTGCTTTATTCACTCACATCACAGGAACAGGCTTTAGCTGGACAGAGACAGCTTCTTGGAAGTCTACGGGTCTCATTTCCCAGCTTCTGGATTTCCACATTCTGGCAAGAATTTAGTGTCTCGTTTTAAAAATGGCAGGTTTCCCTATTAAGCTTTCTAATTTTTTTCCCTTGTTACTTGTAGAGAAAATTCTAGTTGTCCTTAGATAGATAAGGCTGCTAAGGCAGGGAACAAGAAGAATTCGTACCAATATTTTGTTAATATTAATACACATGATGGAAAAGAGCTCCTTTTTTCTTTTTTTTTCTTTAAAGCATTCACAGCTTGGCTCAAAATTCACACAGCCCAACTCAGTCTTAACAAACTCCAACATTGTATATTATTCTTAATCACACGTTAAAAACATATGCTTACTGGAAGGTCTCCTTTAACTCCCAGTGTCCTCTTCCCTCATTAAAAGCTTTTATCGAACCTTTTGACTTCTGTCAGTAGCAGCGTGTCCCTCGTCGCTGCTGGGAGGTCTGGACAAGAGGATGTCCTTAATTCCAAACAAAGGCAATGCAGAATTTGTTCCCCCATCACCAGCTCCTCCTCTGCGGCGACTCAGAGGAGCGAGTCCTTTATTGATCCCTCTCGTTTGCTCTTTGGCCGAGCCTGGTCCCATCTCCCTGCTCCACCACGCCTGCCCCGCTCCGTGCGTGTCCTCTCTGAAGCCCTACAGATCTTCCATTTGCCAGGATTTTTGGACAGCAAGGACAGGTCTTACACCAGACACCCCGGGTTCATTTTCAACGCGAGCCCAGGGTATTTCCCTCTCCTCCAAACCGCTGTAAGTTGGTGGTGCGGCCTGGCCTCCAGCACCGTGGTGGAGCCAGCAAGGCAGGGGCTCCTGCACATCCCCCGAGCAGGGGATGCAGCCCTGATCAACGCTTTCTAGATGAGGTTTTCTGAACTGTGTAGCGGAACCACCGCAGGAGAGAGGATAGACAAGACTGTTTTACAAACAGCACTAACTCAGAGGATTTCTGTGCTGCTCACCGTCGATTCTGAACGGTGTTGGCTTGTGGAGGCCTTAGGATACATGGCCTCCCTTGGCTTTACACTACTTCAAAGTGTATTGTTTTCATTCGTGATCATTTCTCTTTATTCAGATTTATCTGTGAAGATTCTGTTGTTCTTTCATTATCTTCCTGTCACCCTGCTGTCTCAGAAATTCCTGTTTCCAGCAAAGAAAATAGGCAAATTTCTGCAGTGTGTTTCCTGCAACTATTACTACAAATACGTTAATCTTGATGAGGTGATTGTCACAGCTCGTTCAGAGGCTGTAATTCAGCTTTTGCGTGGATAATAACAGGTCTAGTGTCGTAGTAACCAAGAGGAGGTGTGATCCAGCTGTCAGGTGAGAAGACTCAGAGGTCTCTGGTCCATCCCTGACCCACAGCAAAACTCCAGGCGAGACGAGACGTTCAAGCCTCAACACAGCCCCGGTGCTCGGCATCTCTCCCAGGTCATTTTTCTATCCCTTCAGGATAGAAAAGTGATGCTTCAGGGTTTGGAGAATTTTAGGAAATACAATTGAAAACTTAAGTCTGTTTTACTCTGCTCAATAAGCTTCTGTAGCTTATGATCAGAAGGCAGCTCCTTCCATACCATTACTCTCCATCCCACCTAGTACCACTATAACCAGTATAGATGTCCCAGAGGTGGCCACCACTGCCACAGCGATGGGCAGCATCGCACCAGCTGCATGTTCAGCAGGTCCCCAACGTTACAGGGCACAGGTCCAAGCTCAAGAGAGCTTGAGCTCTCTTGAATGTCCCCTGAATGTCCACCTCGCAGGACATTCAGGGGACAATCTGGCACCAGCAATCCCAGGATAAGGCTTGCTTTGCCGAGGCAAACAGCTCTTCCCTGGCACTGGTGCTCTTTGGACACAACAGAAGGCACAAGCTGTTCATGAGGTGTAATTAAGGCATAATTAATTAGAAGAGGGTAAAGTCACACCCTGATCTGGTACTTGCAGCTGAAAAGGGATAGAAATAGCTGCTCCAATCACACTGGTGGTCTCTCTATGAGCAAACACACTCCAAGCACCATGTTTGGGGCTTTTCTGTCCTACGACACTTAAGACAGAGTTTGGGTGTTTGCACATCAGCTTCTGCCTGTTGACATTTTCTGCATCTTCCAGCAATGGGTTGGGCAAAGCTGTGGTACCTGGTGCAGGGGGGAGAGGAGCTGGGTCATGGGAGTACAATGACTTCACCAGGGCTGTGGGCACCAGGGATGGGTCAGAGTCACACCAGCGCTTCCCAGGGCTGGGATTCACAGGATTCTTTCCATGCAGGACCTGACTCTGGACTTTAAGTCCCTTATTCTCATTATTCTTGTTACTGCACACGTCTAGAATGTCATTAAACATGTGAGAACTCATTACAATCATTAACTAATTGGTAGCCAAGACAGTAATAAACATTATATATGTCTGCACTCATTAGACATTTAAGTCGAGATCCATTTTGGTTTTTAGTAGCTGGAAGACAAGTTATCCAACTCCACTTTGAACGTAAAGATACTAGAACCTTATTGCTTCAGAAGTTGTTCTGCAAACATTAACGAGAATGAGCTTTCCCGTGGGTTCGTATCCCATGACTTTCTCATGGAATTGCCTACAAGGATGTAGCTTTCTCTCAAATTGCACAGTCGAGTCCAAAATCCTATTGAAACATAAGATCACTTGTGTTTTAATTCCATGCGACTAAAGAATCTGACAAAAATCAGAAATAATGCCAAAACACTTTAAAATAACAGTTGGTTTCCTACAGCTTCAGGACCTGTAATTATCCAGCACAATAGTCATTTTAAATTGGCAATATCTTGATGAAGAGATGAAACAAGCACTGCAGCACGTTGGTGAACTTGACTTCTGAGTCCAATTTTACTCACATGGAAGGAAGTATATTTTGACTTGAAAATTGCATGTGGTGAGCAACCATGCAGCCCCTGGATGGCATGGGGGAAGAGAAATTTTCTCTACATGGGAGTTTGTTGACATTTCTGCTTTGAAAAGAACTTCATTGTTTCACCTACCTCTAAAGAATTAATAAATCCCAACGCAAGAACATCTCGTGAATTTTCCTTCCTGTTGTCTCCTTTCAGAAAATTGCCTGCAAATTGCAGCCGGTGAATTTGTGCCTACATTAATGCTATAATATGTCTGTAATTACTGGTGATTGAAGACTAACTAATTTTGTGTACAAGTATTCCGTATGGCGGGCTTTTTCCTCAATGAAAACGCAATTTGGAGTCAGGCCGGGTTAGTCAGTGGAGAGCAAAGGCGCTACATAAAGCTCTGTAGCTTTTGCAGAGCTACGGTGCCCAAGTGCCTTAAGTAATCTCCTGTTCTACTTTATTAGTACCTCTTCTTCCATTTTTCTCTTTTTTTTTTCTTTTTAAGCTACAGTTTTCTTCAAATGACACATCTTGTTATATTAAATCTGTTCAGTCTGGGCAATTAATTCAGTGTCTGCAAGCAGTACCCGACTGCCGGTGCCAGAGAGAGAAGGTCTGTTCACAACACTGGCATCGCAAACTTCAGCCCTTTCTTACCGCAGCAGATGAGCCCTTTGAGCAGAAACGTTCCTTCTTAGGGGAGGTTTGACGTTTGCAGCTCGTGACTAGTAACCAGCCCCTTCTTCATTAGCCAGGGTGCCTGCCCCTAGCTCAAGGGCGGGGGGAAAGGAGAGATGGACTCCTCAGCCTGGGTTTTTTCCTAGCCTTCCTTCCCAAACCGATGTTGCTCGCATTTGTCACCGCTTCTACCCAGGGCTGCTTCAGATGCTCGGTGGCCAGTTCCACATGCCATGCACTGAATTTGGTCACTTCAACAGCTGAGCCAATCCCAGCAACTGCAAGGCACAGTTGACCACTCTGAACCCCTCCTTGCTCCCCTGCACAGGCCTCCAGAGCCAATGCAAGAGGCCCAAGGTTGCACCCTTGCAGCTCTTGTCTCTTTTCAAGGTCTTGAGTTCTGCCAGGTCACCTCAAACGCTGATTTTGAGGGGAGATGTGGCTGGAACAGAAGCTGCAGTTTCTAAGATGCCAACATTGCTAGTCAAGGCGCTGTCATTCTTGTTGATAAGCACCCTGTACATAGGATGGAAGGGGAGGTGAAAAAGGGCAAGGTCCTGCTTTTGCAGTGGGAATGAGCTTTCCTGCTGCTGAGTGGACATCTCACCTCACGATTGTTTACAGGACCATCCGATATCCTTATATCTGCCTGTAAGCCAACTGCCTTTCAAAGGGTGACTTCCTTGTGGTGTTCCAGTCATCCTGGAACAGTTTCAGACTGGTTGCACATGTGCCTCTAGGTGCCTTTGGGGGTCTTCCAGGGAAGTCACCAGGATCCATCTGCAAACCCAGGCGGACACACCTCAGTTTCGCGGGAGCAGTCTGGCTTCTTGACTTGCTTCTGATCCAGCATAAGTCCTTGACCTGAGAACTTCCCTGGATTCCTCTCCTCTGCCATGAGAGATGGAGTACCTTTTGTTGGAGTCTTTCTTTTCACTGGATGCAGACAAAAAGCTTAAAGCAGAAACAGCTTGGGGAAAGATGTACCCAAGGCATATGCCAGTAGAAACACACAGACACAAAAACTGAAGCAACCACACCATAAAATATTGTCATTGCTGTCACCTGAGCAGATCCCAGTGGGGGAGAACCTCCTTGCAGAAAGCACTCCAACCAGCTCACTCTCTGGTTCAGCATTTGAGATGTCTGGCCTGGATCTGTCATCAGCAATCTTACTGCACTGCTGAAACTTCTGCTGACATGACCATCAGCAGCAATGCAGTCACGGTCCTTGGGAAATTCCATAAATATCAGAAATCTGTGTCCCTTAAGTGTAGCTCAGAGTATGAGAGGAGTTAACCATGGAAGCCCCCTGCTCAGGAGCGAGAAGGCAGGGCAGAAGTTGAAGGACCACATGTCCTAGCACCAAAAATTGGCAGGGTGTTGTATCTATGGTGTTTTCAAGGTGATCTTCAGCAAGAGAGACGTTGTGTTCGGAGCAGGGATCTGGGAATTAGGACAGCTGGGCCTTATTTGACTGTCTTCACTCCAGAGGTTTTATCCAAGTAGTTCCTGTGCCCAAATATCTGCAGGGTCTTTGATTTTGTCACACCGGGGCTTCCCTTGCTCTGTGGTAGTTTGCCTGTTAGCCAATCTGGTACGGTATTATAATGAAAATAGATGAATAATTTTCAGTGGTAACTATCCCTAAGTGTGGTGTTTAGTCCAGGGTTCATCTCCTTTCTGTGATAATTAACTCTGAAATCCTGATTAGCTTTATCCCAGTTAAGCCATCTCTTAATGTCTGCCCGCTTATGGCCATGTCTGTGTACCCCACGGGGGTCAGGGTGTTTTACGGGTGCCAGTGGTTATAATCCTGCTCCAAATTAACCTGAGGACCTAACTGCTGTGTGATGCCATTGCCAGCTCAGGACCATCACACACTGTGCAATTTGGGTTAATAGAAAGCCAAAATGCCAGTTCCTGTGTGCAGCTCTTGTCCCGGGGGGGCTGCCCTGCCAGTTGCTGCTCTCCTGGGTGAGGAGCTCCCCATGGGGTGCCACCACCCATGCTGAACACCTTCAGTGTGCCACCTGGGCTTAGAGGTGCCATCTTGGGGACAACCAGCAACCCACGGGTGCTGCCCATGGGTTAAACCGCTCTGCTCAACACACAGCACACCTTGGGATCAGCAATGGTCCACAGATTCCAGTCTAGGCCTTCTCTGAATGGGCCAGACTCCAGAGACTCAGTAACAAGTGGGACTGGGGTCAGCCCAGAGCACAGAGCTCTGTACTGGAGGTTTTTTAAAAGTTCTGGAGAGGCGAGGGCAGCGCTGGCAGTGACAGGCAGGAGCAGGGAGAGAAGGCTGGGAGCATCTCTCACTGTGCCACCATTTCTCACAGCCACCTCCCAGCAAGACCAGCGCCGCTGCACTAATTCCTGCCGGCCAAAGCGGCTGCATCTCCCTCCTTACAAAAATAACCCCCAAAACCACTGTGAAGTCAAAGTCTCCCTGCAAACCCAGTGCCCAGCCGATCCTGAACTGGCTATTTTGTTAACCCTGCAGCAAGTACTTATGTAAAAAACACTGGATTCTGGTGTAGAAGAGAGGCTGGAATTGTTTCCCCTCTGCACGCCCCACAGTCGTCAGAGTCATCGCTTCTGTTTATTTCTGACACGCGGCAAATGGGAATAGATACTTTAAAACCTCTCCGGTTTCTCAAGTCGGGATGTCAGTGAGCTGTGAATAATGAAAAAAAACAGTCATTTTTGCATGAATGAGGAAGGTGCAGCAGAGGATTTTGACTAGCGAAGAGCAACAGCGTAAGGGACTGCGTTACCCCAGTGACCGTTACTGCTGTGGAAAGCGCTTCCTCCTGCTCATCTTGGGCACCCGACAGGGCGGGTGGGGACACGGTGACAGGGCACAGAGGGGGTATGTGCTGTGCTGACCACGCTCTGCCCCGCCTCAGCCCACGCTCCTGTCGATCTCAGGAGAACTGCCAGAGCTTCAGCCCCACCAACACCAAGCGATGCACCAAAGCAATGATTTACACGTGCAGGAGAGGACTCGAGTAACATTTTTCAGTGGGCAAAAATGCTCTTCCCTTTCTCCTTCCCAAAACGCCTGAATAGCTCATGCTGTGATTTTTGTAGCACCGTATTAAATCGGGGGGGGGGAGGAGGGTATGTGCTCTTGCAGGAGAGGTGGAGGTTTACTCCCACACTTCTCAGGTGTGACTTGTTTGCAGATGGATGCAGCTTTTTCCTGACTTTTTTTTTTTTTTTCCCCCAGACTGCTGCAGTGCTGTTGGAAAAGGTTAATTTGTTTGTCTGAAGACAAACAAGTGGCAGTGACTTATGCTGTTCACTCCTTCTTGGTACCCGAAGCTTTTTCCCCTCCCGCATCTTGCTCTGAGGCTTAACTCCCCGCTTCTTTAAACTGATCTCCAACATTATGTTATTGATGAATAAAGGTCACCCCGTGAGGAAATGGCACATCTACTAGAAAACAATGTGCACTTTCTAAATTTGAACCGAGTCGTTTCCGTTCTTTGATTTAAGTTTAGTTACTTCCTGTGGTTTCTTGTCCTACGCCGCTGCTGAATCTTTGGATCGACTCCAGGATAAATTGCACTCTTTCAATGAAATTAGAAACTGCAGCAGTGGATGGCTGAGCTGGAACGGGCGGTAAACAGCACTTCAGCTAAATATTAGGCCACTTAGTGTTTTGCCTAATTACCCGCGTGGGGTGACATGTCAAGCCTGAGCCATGTGTGTGCCCTCCCCATCCACTCCCACCCTGGTTTGCAACCAGAGGAGCTGCTGAGCAAGAACTTCCAGCTCCCACAGCAGGGCTGAAAGCAGCCTTTGAAACCAGCAGCTCCCACTGGAGACGGGACCGAAGCCGAGCCACCCTCCCGCAGGCGGGTTCTGGGTCAGCGGGGACAAGCACTCAGCCCCGTGCTCTGCAGCTCCCCCCTGCAATGTTCCTGAGCTCTCCCACAGTTCTACATCAGGTTTTTTAGGGATGGGAGTCGATTGGAGAAAACCCCCAACCCTTAGATAAGTCATTTCAGGCAGTTTGCTGACAAAAATAGGTGCAAATATACACCAGTAACTTTACGATGTGCTTTCCCTCACTAAAAACACTGGTTGGGCACTTCAGGAGCCCAGAGCAATGGTGGCCCTCCCAGGACCAGAGGAGCTGTACACGGCCAAGATTAGGGAGAGGAGCACAGTAGCAAAGGCAGAGTCATGTTCTTTATGGCAGGGTGAGTGCTCTGATCTCCTCACACACAAGTTTACTATGTAAGACCTTCTGTGTAATAACCAGCCTCAGTAGAGCCCTGTTTGGGCTGGGGTTGCAGGGTATCATTAATGATGCTCTTTCTCTCCCCTGCCCCTTTTCTTTCTCCTTTCCTTCCCCCAGGATACTTAAGAGCAGATTTTTCACCAGTAATCAGACTGCGTTATCCATGGAGCCCCGGATTCCCCACAACATCACTGTTGTCCCCAACTCTGTGATGGTCCAGCCCTTGCTGGACAGTCGGATCCCCTATGGGCGGCTGCAGCATCCTCTCACCATCCTGCCCATCGACCAGATGAAGACAACTCACATCGAGAACGACTACACCGACAACCCCACAGCTTCCCAGCTGGCAGCCCAGAAGCGCCCCCGAGCCCCCCACGAACTGGTCTTGACCAACCAGCACCTGCAGCGGTGCGAGCAGGATGTCACCCACCCCTGGATTTCCTTCAGCGGGCGCCCCAGCTCCATCAGCAGCAGCAGCAGCACATCTTCAGACCAAAGGCTCTTGGACCACATGGCCCCAGCGCCCGTGGCGGAGCAGTCCTCCCCCAGAGCGGTTCGCATCCAGCCCAAGGTGATCAACTGCAAACCCCTGGACCTGAAGGGACCCGTGTCTCAGGAACTGGACAAGCACTTTCTGCTGTGCGAAGCCTGTGGGAAATGCAAGTGCAAGGAGTGCGCGCTGCCCCGGACTCTGCCGTCCTGCTGGGTGTGCAACCAAGAGTGCCTCTGCTCGGCACAGAACCTGGTCAACTACTCCACCTGCATGTGTCTCGTCAAGGGCGTCTTCTACCACTGCACCAACGAGGACGACGAGGGCACGTGCGCCGACCACCCCTGCTCCTGCTCCCACTCAAACTGCTGCGCCCGCTGGTCCTTCATGAGCGCCCTCTCCCTGGTGCTCCCTTGCTTGCTCTGCTACCTGCCAGCCACCGGCTGCGTCAAGCTGTCCCAGAGATGCTACGACCAAGTGAGCCGGCCCGGATGCAGATGCAAAAACACAAACAGTGTCATTTGCAAAGCGCTGCCAGAGAGCAAAGGAAACAGGCCAGAAAAGCCCTTTTGACGGTCCAGGAGGACGGGGAGTGGGAGGACGCTCCATGGAGGAGGGGGGTGGCGTTGGCTCGTTTTCCTAACCTGTGTTCTGAGGATGACGTTAGCCTTTTGCCTTCGGAGAAAGCAGAAGCAACTGTTTCCACAAACTGAAGCACTTTGGGTTATTCAGGGTTTTGGAACTGGTCAGAATTTAAATAGATGGGGCCAAAGGAGGAATCTTAACAATGTAGAGTTTGAAGGCTGAAAACCTCTGTGTATATCATGAAGTACAGCTGCTTAAAAGCTCCCGGTTCGGAGGGATGAACGGCTGCCCCGCAGGCCTGCCTACCACAGGAACCACGAACTGCTCACTGGGCAGGTACGGCTGCACAAGCAATACCTGTTCCCTTCTGGTTTGCTCCCAGCAGCCCCTGAAGGTGACGGGTCATCTCCCTCCTTCCCCACCCGCCCATCCTGAGAAGGGCTGGTTGCACACAAAGTACACGTTTCTCAAAAGCTTTCTGTGTCCCTCAAAGGTTTTGAGCCAGAAGCAAAGATGCAGTTGGCTTGTTTAAGGGTCTCTTGACATTTAGACATGTCGCTTTCTCTGAAGCCTCCTGGCCACGTTGATGTGGACCCTCGTTTTTTTTAAAGCAAGATGGTAGCGGGGTTGCTCCCTCCGTGGGAGAAGCAGTGGCAGGATGTGCTCAGGCGGTTGTGTCAACATCGTGCCGTTCCGCCCACGAGCTGAGCTGTAGCATCAGGTTTCTCTCAATGGACTATTAATTTTACATCAACAGTGCAGACCTGCTCCAGAAGGACGTTGGTGGAACCCCGCTTCCCCGGCGCTCCCGCTTGCTCCCCCGGTGCTGGAGCAAAGGGGACTTTACGTTCCACCAGGTGAAGACGTTCAGTGTTTGTTTCTCTAAACCTCTCGAGCTCTGCTAAGAAGTCACAAAAACCTAAGCGTGGGACACACGTAGGTGTATTTTTATAGGGGTATCAACCCAGTACCTCCTCTCCTGGAACAAGCTCTTCTTTGCTCATTGAATATTAAGATTATCTTTTTTTTGGTCTTGGGGAAGAAGGGCGTCCTCTTGAAGCACAGCCCATTCCCCCATCTCTCTTGCTGCTGTTCGACTTTTGCCTCCTCTGTACACAAGTGTGTCTTTTTACACGTAGAGAATGCTTTTCATGTTTGTTTTAGTATTAACAAATGCCAGGGAAGGGAAGAGAGCGCACCTAAGAAATTTCCCCGTGGTTCTCAGTAGGTGAATACCCTTGGCTTCATCCGTGCCCTCCTCCTCGGGCCGGTGCTGCCCCCCCTTTGGTGCAGTATCCCCTTTCTCTTGACAACCACAAGGTGCTAAAGAAAAATCTTTGTCCAAACATGCAACGCTGTAATAAGCAGGTAGGTACTTGTTGCATGCAGAAAACTGATCTAGTCTCTCTCTCTCGGGGTTTTTGTTTTGGTGTTGTTTTGGGTTCTTTGTTTGTTTGTTTAATTGGAGGAAATTTCCTCGGTAAATGCACAGCAGTGACAGTGAAATGTCATCTCCAATTAGAAAAGCAATAGGCAGAGCTCATGTAGCATTTCCAGGAATCCCATTTGCTTGGTTGCTGCATTGGGGTTGGCAGGAGCGTCCTGATGGGAGCTCTGGTGTCTTCTCTTTCAAAGAGCTCATTTAACCTGGATGACTCGGGTTTTAGTTAAGCTTAATCGTAGGTATTTATTGAATGAGAGATTTTTTAATTAAAAAAAAAAAAAAAACAAACATCAAAAGCAAACCCCAACTTTCACTATTTATAACATTTGCTAGCTTGTGTCTGATAAATCACAGGAAAAGGGACACTACGTCTGTCACCAGATACTGACTCCTATAGTTTATCCTGGTGTTGACTGTCTGGGGACAGCAGAAAGAAGGAAGCAGGTGGGGATCCAGAGCTGTAAATATTATCTTGCACAAACGAGAGGGGAGAGGGTAAAAGGAAAACCAACCCCAAACCAGCTGAGCTGTTGGTTGAATGTATAAGGTTATAATATTTAATAAGATAAATCATTTTCCTAAGATGCAAACAGGCTAGAAAATGCCACAGGAGAGGCATTTACCTGCTGCCCTCCCTGTTGGGACCATACATATCCGAACAGCCCCCACCTGTGGCTGTTTTGCTTTTTTGACCCTCTGTCCTTGGCTGTTCCTGGGGGATGATCCATGCTGAAAAACCGCAAGAGCGAAGCCCGGGGTTTAGGTGCATGGTCCTTGCAAGCAAACACGACGCTGGAGTGGTCGCCACTGTGCCAATCTACACTCATGTATATACACCCAGCAGTCCCCTATGGATTTCCTTTCATTGTACATAGCTGTAAACTATTTCTCTGTTGGTTTCTTTTAATATATAAATCCTGCTATGGTGTAAGCCGAACCCGTGCTGGAAGGCTGTAAAGCGTTAGTGGATGTGTTAGAGCAGTGGTAAATGTAGCAGAGCAACCCTCCCGCTCCTCCTCGGCCTCCCAGTGCAGCCCTTGGGCTCTGCTCCATCACCTGCTGGCCCAAGGCACGGCAGGAAAGTCACCGAGCTCTTTGCAGAGGGCACGGAGAGGCTGGGGGTAGCCAAAGTGGGGGCTCCGCCAGCCGCGCTGCACTGTGGGGCTGGGGGAGGGTACGTCTCCAGTCAATAATGTCCTTATTCCCCTCTCTTCCCCCGTCCCAACACCTCCCTTCCCCATCCCCTTTTACGGTACTTGGGTCTCCTGCCACCCCTCAGACATACCACGCACACGGTGCCGTGTAACCCCAGCCCTGGTGAGGGCAGGGAGGTGACAGCTCTGGACCATCCTCCCTGCGGGTCCTGTCCCCCCCTTGCAAACCGATGAAGGGCTGCTAATTGGCACAGAGACATGTGCTCTCCCACCCTGTCAGCGTGGTGGGACCATGAAGGCAAGAGATGAGGGCCAGTCCCCTGGGACCACAGAGCGGCTCTGGAGGAGGAGGATGGCAGGGCAATTAGGCTTTACCGCCCTCAACCACTAATTGCTGTAGAAGATTCATTGCCGGGTGTTGTCCTCTGCCCACACACACAAGCCCAGAGAGCAAGAAGGGGTGACTTTATGACATGTTGGCAATGCCACGCCGTGTTCCTGGCTGGAGAACCATCAGCAGAGTGGCTTCAAGAGCAGAATAAACCGTCAGAGCACCCTGTGTCCCGGTGCCCACCGGGCACAAGGACCAGCTACTAAATCCACACCATTGCTCCCCAGAGCACCGGCTCCCCCACCCCAACAAGCCCCTGCCCTTTCACAGCCCAGGGTGTTCCTCCTCCCCTCCCACGCTCAGACACGCCGATGAAGGTTTTCCCCTTCTCCTGTTAGCACCCCACCACGTACACACCCTGAAAAGTTACCACAGAAGGTTTTCTTTGTATAGAATATTTATTTTGAAGCTCTATTTTAATAGTATTTATTTTAGAAAGTCTACTATTGTAAGAGTTCTTCTGTTTGTGAAGAAAAACAAGTACTGATGAATGTACTGATCTAGAAATTATATATATATATAAATATATATTGTTAAATATATAAAAGGCTGCTGTGGTTTTTGTTTTTTGGTGGTTTTTTTTTTTTTTAATGCTGAAGAATGTTTATAGCAATTATTCTAAAAATACAAGCAGACAGTAGCCCCAAATCAGTTACTTGATGCTACACACAGCAGGAGCGATGGAGGGAGTGGAGAACTCATAATACTGGCACTGGGGACACTGGTGCAGGGGTGCAGGCACCCCTCACCCGAAGTGGAATCACAGACCCCAGTATGCACCAGTGATTATCAATAACCACCATCTCTGTGTGGGAAAGCCATGGCCAGGGCAGAGCTTCCCAGGGGAAGGGGCATCCCCGAGCCCCCCGCACTGCAGCGAGGGGATCCCCAAAGGCACACAGCCCCTTGCCAGCATGCTCTCCAGCCCCGTTTTGTTCCAGTTGAGGACCTTGGGGCGATGCCAGGGTTGCTCTGCCCCACAGCCTGGCTCATCAGGATGCACATCGTTTGAATATCCCACAAGTCGCCTGCAGCTGGGAAGAGCCTTCCCTGGTGAGAATACCCGACTCTCTCCACTTGTAGGAGCAACTCTCTCCTTCCCACTGCCTCTGAAACACACCAACGAGACTTGTGCTGGTCAGGCTGCTGCTTCCACAGGGCTAGAGCTCAACTTGTAGCACAAATATGGGGCTAGAGATTAAAATACACCCCAAAGTTCAGTGGTACCCTCCACACAGAGGGATTCTGCAGAGAGATACGTCCCACAGAGCCTCCTTCAACACCTCAGACCTGCTCCCTGATGTCACGGTTCTTATTTCTAGGAGCAGAACCCGCACTATTGGAACACCAGGCACTTTGAGCCACGGTCTTCTCAACCACCAGTGGCAGGGCTGGAGGGAGGGGCAAAAGAGGGGAGATTTAGATCAGATACTAGAAAGAAATTCTTTCCTGTGAGGGTGGTGAGAGCCTGGCCCAGGTTGCCCAGAGAAGCTGTGGCTCCCCCATCCCTGGAGGGGTTCAAGGCCAGGCTGGATGGGGCTTGGAGCAACCTGGTGTGGTGGGAGGTGTCCCTGCCCAGGGCAGGGGATTGGAACTCGATGATCTTTAAGGTCCCTTCCAACTCTAACCATTTTGTGATTCTATAAAACGGCCAGGAGGGCTCGCCCCTCCCACTGCCGCCTCTTGCTCTCATCCAAACATTTATAAAACCGTAAGTACCCAGCCTCAGGCAGGTGTAATTTTCCTAATTTATGAGTCTCCAGGACAGAAGGGGAGCCCTCAGCCCACACGGTGCTCTGTTGGGCTCCACATCCCCGCCATGCATGCCACCCCTGCACACCCATGATTATAGAATCACAGAATCATTCAGGTTGGAAGAGACCCTTGGGATCAGCGAGTCCGACCACCATCCCCACTCTGCAAAGGTCTCCCCTACACCAGATCCCCCAACACCACATCTCATCGACTCCGAAACACAGTCAGGGATGGGGACTCCACCCCATCCCTGGGCAGCCCATTCCAGGCTCTGACCACTCTTGCTGGGAAGAATTCTTTCCCCATGTCCAGCCTAACCCTACCCTGCTGCAGCTTGAAGCCAGTCCCTCACATTCTGTTGCTAATTACCCACGAGAAGAAACCAGCACCAACCTCTCTACATTAGGGGTACCTCTGCGTGCAGGGGGCAGGAGGGGACAGAAAAGAAAAAAAGCCCTAATTTCCCCAAATAATTCAAAGCTCTTCCCACACTGAACAGCACACACCACCCTGCCTCCTCCCCAGCCCAGGCTTCTGCCTCCCGTCTCACCAGCGTCAGGTTAGGCTGCTAAAAATACATTTTCCAGGTTATTTTTCACCATCCCTGTTATTTATTTGCACGCACTGTGGAGCTATGACTCATTAGAAGAGATGCCATGTTGTGTGTCAGCCGCAGAGGCAACCCGAGTGCTCAACCTGCCCTGAAACGTCACCGACACGATAGCGCTGAGTTAGTCACTGGGTCAGGCAGAGAGACAGTACCTGCCCCGTACGGGTCACAGGAGCCAGGAGACAGTACCTGCCCCGTACGGGTCACGGGAGCCAGGAGACAGTACCTGCCCCATACGGGTCCTGACAGCCAGGAGACAGTACCTGCCCCGTACGGGTCACAAGAGCCAGGAGACAGTACCTGCCCCGTAAGGCCCCGTATGGGTCCCGAGAGCCAGGAGACAGTACCTGCCCCGTACGGGTCACGGGAGCCAGGAGACAGTACCTGCCCCGTATGGGTCCCGAGAGCCAGGAGACAGTACCTGCCCCGTACGGGTCACGAGAGCCAGGAGACAGTACCTGCCCCGTATGGGTCCCGAGAGCCAGGAGACAGTACCTGCCCTGTACGAGGCCCAAAACAATGCAATAAGGAAAAGGTGCTGAATTCATTATTTTGTTATGCCGGCGCTGGGGGATTTGGGTTGGTTTATTGCTTGTTTGGTTTTTTGGAACAGGCAGACTGAGCCAGGATGGCTAAACTTAAATCAGAGTTTGGCAACACTGACTGCCATCTTGCACGTGAAGCATTATAAATATCAACTCGTCCTTCTCATCTCTCTGCTGGAAGCAAACCAGAGAACTCTCGGTGATTTGACTGGTAGATGTTAAAGTAATGGGGTTTTTCCAATCAGAATCATCACCTTTTCTAAAATCTTGTGGTTTTTTAACACCAATTCCAATAACTGACCATTGAAGGAAAGCAATTCCAATGCCACAAGCCCAGGCTATAGGGTGGCCAAGAGAGATACAGAGCTAGAGGAATAACAGACTTCCCGGTTCCCTGCCGGCTCCAGAGCAACCGCAGCTCTTGGAGGTCAGGGCAGAGAGGGTATTTCTAGTGAATCAAAGCATCCAAAATACCCATTTAAGCAACATTAATTCGGAGTGAACGGGCTGAAACTTACAGAAATGAGATAAAAAGCTAATTTTAAAATTTCCTTTTAAACTCTTTTGCTAAATTATGTACATAATAAATCTGTTGAGATTTTTTTCCAAAGGTTTTAAAAAAAAAAACAACAAACCAAAAAAACCAACAAAGCCCACCAAACCCGAAACAAAGCACCCACCCGTGCTGAGCTAGGAGATCTGCCAGCACTGCCAGCAAGCAGCGGGGAGAGGGGACGGGGGGAGCAAACAAGCGATGTTGGGCAAAAAGTCACAGCCATCCTCGAAGACAATCAGGGCGATTATATGGCTTCACACCACAGACTAAATACAGCCCCGAAGATGCAGCTTTTCCTGCCCTGGCAGCTCGGAGATGGCTTTTATTTGTGTGTGTGTGTGTGTTGGCTGGGGAGCAGGATGCATTTTTCCATGGTGAGACGCCTCTGCAAGAGCGAGGGGAACAATAGGCACGGCAGGATCCAGGAAAAGGCAGGAATTGCAGCGGGCATCAGCTGGAAAACTGGGGCTCAGCACCCTGCCATGGGGGACTCGCAGGATCCGGCCCCCCAGGCCACATGCCCAGCACTGCTCATTCCCAGCCCCAGGCAGGACCAGGGCAGACCCCGTTCCCCACATGTGGCTCATCAGGGGTCAACCCTCCCAAGCTTCTCCAGTAAGGGATTTACTTCAGTTTTTAATTTTTTGCAGTTCTACACCTTTTCCCCAGTGCATACACGTGCCTGTGGGTCAGCAGATACACACACAGAGCCAAAGTGGGGTTATACAGTGCCATTCCCCTCAGTGAGCACCTCTGCTCTATTTACATGGGCATTAGATAAAAATTAGATAAGGGATTCAAGGTCTAGTATGTCTTTAAAACAAACAAACAAAAAAGTTATTAAGAGTCAGCAGATCCACATCCCTGACCATGCTTCTGGTACAGGACCTTTTCTATCATTTCTTGAATTTCCAGGTGTGATGCTGGGGCAAGCGTGGCCAGCAGAAGCTCAGCTGTGGCACAGGAGGGCTGTGCTGCTCCCACACAGGTACCAGCTCCCGCAGCCCTTCTTTCCCAGTCATGAATCATAGAATCACAGAATGG
>VZTM01013828.1:216098-229157 GCA_013400555.1 Jacana jacana | reverse complement strand
GAAGCCCAGAAAGTTTGGGGACTGCTCTAGGGAGGAAGAAACAAAATGAGAACGGAAAGGAGAGAACAGACCTAAAATCATCACTCACTCAGAGCATACACACGCTTTTCACGGAAAGCTGTGTCAAATCTTAAGGAGTATGCCTAAGCCATTATCAGACAACACAGCCAATACATGGAAATCATTACTGACACCAGACAAATCTGGTTTGCACTATGATTAATACAAAGCTTAAAAGAAGCTGGGACGAATGCACTAATACAGAAGTGAAGGTTGTGAACCAGAGGCAGTTTCTCTCCCCGAGAAGTTATTTCAAGTGATCAGGAGCTAAGTGCCCAGAATATTCCCGTGCCACCACATCCTCTAACTTTCTTCACAGCAAACACACAGCTGTGAAGTGATTTGACGCTTATGTCTGATATAATGAGCTTACCCAGGCACCTTAGTGGGAACTCGGTACAAGAGATGGAGAACACGCTGCATTATACTTACAAACACAACCCGTGCCGCTCGCACAGCAGTTGCTATGAACTAAACTGAGAAAGTCAAAGGAGTAAAAAGCAAGTCGTTCACTTAAATATACATATAAATGCATCAGGAGCAGAAGAGCAGCTCTAGAAATACTGCAAGCTATCAAATGAAAAGCACTTTCATTAACAGACAACAATTACAGTAAAGAAACCGGGTCTTCAGACAACCTGCCTCCAAAGATAAAATTTCCCTTCAGAAGGGAGACTGGATCCAGCTTGTACAACCTAAATGAAGCTACCTTGTACAATCAAAAGTAACTGGATGACTGAAGTGTTGACCAAGGAAAAACCAGGCTTTTGGTTTTTTTTTTAAAGTGGAAGTGTAGGTTCAAGTAGGTCCCTCTGAGTATAGACAGGGTTATTAAATAAAAGCATAAGGCAGTGCTACAAGCTAAGAGCTGCGCTGGGCACCACCAGAAAACACACAAATTGCAATCTATGTAGTAGTGAAAACTGAAATGTAAAGTTATTATTAGCAGTTGTGACTTAACAAAGCATGTGATTCAGTTATAAGCAAGCACCATACAAAACTAAAATAGGTTTTAAAGTATTTTTTAAGGAATCAAAAGCATGCAACTGATTTTTTATTTTATTTTTTTCATTTAGTAATTTGTTCACGGGACAGCTTAAACATCCGTTTAGTCATTTCTTACGTGGCTGCAACAATTTCAAACACAACAGGACTTACCTTGGTATTGTCACACATTTCGTATTGCAATTCTGAGTGGTAATTGCTTTCTCGAGCTCATCCAGCTGTCCTGTTTTCTTTAGCTTCTTGACCAAGCTTTTCACTGCTTTTTCACACCACTTTTCCTCCTGACCATTCTGCTCACCACCACCAGCCCCTCCAGAGCCAACAGCAGATTTTTTCCAACCCAGAAGTCTCTTCACAACTGGTGGAGTGAAGGGCAATATGGATGACATGACTTTCACCAGACAGAACACTCAGCAAGTAATAAATTAGAGATTCCCGTCTGCGCCCTAAAAACACAAACCAAAACAGACACGTTAGCTCTCAGATTTCACATGAAACAAATATTTTGCTTAGGACCTTTCATTGCCCAGTCACATAGGACACTGCATCCCAAATTAGGACAGACAATAGTTCAGGAACAGCCTGCATTATGGTTAGGTATTTCATCAGGAAAGTTAAAATGCATGTTTGCTTCAGTCTTAAATAGATACCGCACACTAAGGTTACTGTTGGATTAGACATTAAATATTAAATCAAGCCTTTCCTGGCTGAAACCAACTCCAGAAAACAGAGAAGTTAACACAAGTATGCTTTGCACTAAAATCTGGCTGGTTTTAGTAATTTATTAAAATTTTCCACAAGTGATTGACAAATTGCATACACATCTATGCATGTTCTGCCCGTCTCCAAATTAATTTAGCGAGCAAAACCGTGTTTGGAATGTCATTTAGCCATTACAGCTTGACAGAAGCCTTCCAACAGCCAGCCATTTCACAAGCCCTTTCTCATTTTGTTTGTCATGTTTTAAATAGCCACCTATTTTGTTCCACTGGGGACACAGATTAGAAATTGCCTCCTAAATTTGGCAATAAGCTTATTCCCATCTTTCTAGTTCAATAGCCTACAAATGAGGAATCTTCTCAACTGGTAGAACTTAAAATCATGAAGTCTACCACGATCCATTAAAGGATATTTAGAATCTTTGTTTGCAGACACCTGAGCAGAACTGTCTGTTTTTTATTTTGAAAGCCTGGCATTTACTGTCAACTACCTGATCAGGTTGTTTACGTAAAATGAAAGATTAAACCTGAGCTACATTTAGCATTCACTGCAATTTGCACTTTAATTAATCTAAAAGAGAAATGATAACTATTTAGGGGGAAATAAAACCCAAACCAACAACAAAACAGCACACCCTGTTTTTGCAGGTTCTATTAGGTTACTTTTGGGTATTAAAAAATAAGCACCAAATCAACCATGTTTTTTCCAGGCAGACAGCTGCCAGAAATTGCTTGAGGACATAATGACCCTGCAGCTGGAAGTACAGCACTCAAGTCAAAAACAACCTTATTTCCAGGCAGCAAATGGGTATTTGAACTCCAGAAAGACACTCTATTTCCAAGCTGTACAAGTCAGTTCAGCCAGCTGAAAATACCTCAGTTTAGCTAAGGGCTAACACTACCTTCAGGCTACTCAATTTGAGCCTTCAAAAGCAGCTGACAAACCTCTCCATCCCGCAGGGGTGCAACTCCTCACTTCTATCCAAAACACACTAACTTCATCTTACTGAAACTTCCCCATCTGCAAAGTATTGCAGCTGATTTGGGATACTTCAGGCTACACTATTCACGGCTAATTTATTCCTTGTCATGTCTTCGCGGTTTCAGCGAGGACCAACAAGCCAACAAACACTAAATTATATTCTACAGGTAACTTTAAATCACAGCTTCTCAACTTCCACAAAACAGAACATTCCGTAGGAATGACATTTCAGTTTCAGCTAAATTATACCTCCATAAACCAGCTCCTGAGAGCACCTAAAAATATGACTGAGGCAAGCATTGTGGCTCTCTGGGGTCAAGGAGACAGGTTCCAATCAACAAGGGCTCAAGACCGACACCGGTAACTTTATGCAAGTGATTCAAAATAATCTATCCCAAATGAGAGAATCACAGAATGGCTTGGGTTGAAAAGGACCTTAAAGATCATCCAGTTCCAACCCCCCTGCCCTGGGCAGGGACACCTCCCACCAGACCAGGTTGCTCAAAGCCCCATCCAGCCTGGCCTTGAACCCCTACCCTCCAGGGATGGGGCAGCCACAGTTTCGCTGGGCAGCCTGCCCCAGGGTCTCACCACCCTCAGAGTGAAACGTTTCTTCCTAATATCCAATCTAGATCTACTGCCCATCAGTTTAAAACTGTCCCACTTACCCTCTCTGTAGGGGCCTAGGTAAGAATTCAAAGCATCGGTTTTCACACAAGACTATCATGTGAAGAGAAGTTCCGTCCTTTCAAACACCTTAAATCATTACAGAATTGTCCCCATTATTTCAGACTGCAAAAGCACTGCACTGGAGCCCTGGCTGCAGCAAACAAACAAACAAACAAACAAAAAAGCTCAACACCCAACATTTTTGAAATTAAACACTGAATAGGACAGTCAGGGTAGTTTCCCAGGGAGCCAAGCCAACACAACAGCTTCCTGCCACAGGAAGCCCAGGTCTCCTTCCTTCCTTTCCTCTGGCACCACCACTGATACCCTTCCACAAAGGCTCAGCTAGATAACCAAGTTAAAACTGACCAAGTTTGGGGTTTTTCTGCTGTGTTGGTGCTTTTGGGTTAACATGTTGCCCTGACCCACAGCACTGTAAGTACTTGAGCTGATGTCAACATCACATAAAAGCACGTACCCAGCCATAGACTTTAATTTAGATAATTTATTTTGGGAGAGAAACACCTTAGCCCCATTATGGAGTGCACTCCAGAGATAAAACAGGAGGCTTCCATGGCCTCTGCTGATTTAAGTAATGGTCACACTGCCATTCTGAAGCACAGCACAGCAGTCAATCCCAGAGCTTTATAAAAAGGCTCCCAGTTTTGAGCAAGGCCAACACGAGATCCCTCAGGGGCCTAGGCAGGAAATTCAAAAAGACCAAATGGAAGAGAACTGCCAATTTTGCTGCAAAGATCCCGTTTTAAACACTAGCAACTGATGGCGTAGGAGCTGAACATTAAATTCAAATGTTGACAGGTGTAGGCAACCAAGTGCCACCAGCATCACCGCTTATCCACTCACCAATTCTTCTTCCACTCATGGGGCTCACTGACACATAATACAAATATTTCCTGCTCTTCAGCTTCAAATTGGACATCTCACTCTGCCCCAGAATACGCCTCTGATTGTCAGCCTTACAAAACACGCACTTCAGTAGTGTCTCATTTACCATCAAGGTAAATTGCCTATTCTTCCAGACCCTCCAAACACTCTCAATGCTTTTATCTTATTTTTCAGCTTTACGACACCCTTTGTGATGAGTTGTCCAATTTTGCACTGTTCTCTGCCTTAAGAAATAACACTTATCTATGGAGCATTTGCTGCATTCTCTGGTGCTTGGTTTTTTTTTTTTTAAATGAAGATTTGCCTTTCTACTTGAAATGCACATTGAGTGATTTAAGTCTTGTAGCAGGAATGAATTTAGAAACCCCATTCATTCCAGTTTTTCTTTATCTTTGCACTCTCATACTATTTTGACATACTCGAGGCAAAAGAAAACAAAGCAAAAAAATCATTATTTTCTCATTTCCAAAAGACTGTTAGCTCAGACCTATCTAATCAGGAGTTTCACAATATCAAACTCAGTTTTAACCAGTTCCCATACAGACTTTTGCCCATCCAGTTTCTGTGTTACAGGTTGATCTTCTACACCTGAGAAAATTAGCTTTGAAAGATTAAAAAAAAATAATAATACTACGAAGGGACATGCGTGAAGAGCCCTTCAAGCTCTTCAAATTCAAATGATTATTGCAGCTCAGCAGCTATTTCAAAAACCCACACAACATGCACCCCAGCTGCAGACTAAGGCTCTGGGAGGTTTAAACTAACTTCTTGCTTCTAGCCACTGTTTTGCCATGTCAGGGATTTGCCAGGAGTATCAATAAGAATTTCACTGAATTAATCCAGCAGTGGCCCTGGATCTTTCAAAGGCTGAGCAGAGAGAATGTGACACAAGTAGGACAGGGCTTCACGCAGCTTAATACTTCAGCCAGGTGTAAGGAGTACTCAGAAGAGAGTATTTCAGCCAGTTTCATTTACACAAACGTGACACTCTGCTCCCCAGCCTAGAGGCAGCACTGGTGGAATTCTGAGCGATTCTGGTAAAAAAAAAAAATTATGCAAGGAAAAAACAATAAATAGATCAATAAGCAATATCCCTAATAACACATGCTACTCGAGGAAAGCGCACAGGCCTGGCTCTTCCACGCAGCCCATTCTCCTTGTAAGTATCTCAGCACCTCAACCCGCTAAAAAGCGGGAAATTAAAGGCTACACATCAATCGATTCCCTTTAGCAGCCATTTACGGACCCGATGTCCATCCACAAACTCATCCAAGTGCTTTCTGAACCTGCCTCCGCAGCCTCCTGTGGCAGACAAGCAGCAGAGCTTAACTGCCCACCCACTCAAGAATTGCTTTTAGCCGTTTTAGTTCGATCTCTTCGCAGCCATCAGAAAGTAGCCTTTGTTCTACCGCCCGCCCCGAGCTTCGCTGAGGAACTGTTTGTACTCAGCCCGTCCACAAGCTTCACGACTCCGGGCATTGGAACCACGTCCCTGCCCCCCCCCGCCCCCCCCCAAAAATAGAGGACTATCAGCCTTTTGTCGCAAAGAAAGGATGTGGACACAGCTGGTACAGTTTGGGAAAGCTCCTCTGGACAGACGCCAAGCTTTTAAAAGAGTTTTACTACTTCAATTAAGTTACAAGTACTTGAAGACATCGGACACGGAGTGTTCTAAAGACCCCAGCACAATTTCATCGGTCTATGCTTACCTTTTTGGTCATCTTACCTACCCCTAAAGCTCTCCACAGGGTAATTAAAAGTACGAAACCAGAAATCTACACCTCGTGAGGAATTTGGACTTAGAAGGCAGACAGCACATGTCCACTGCTGCACCTCTAGCAAGAGCTCAAATGAAAATGAGGAGCCCTAATTGGCACGGTGTTATAACTGTATCCACCTAAGACAGCCTCAGACACCGTATTTGTACTAATGGGTTTGGAGGTCACCATCTCGCAGCTCATTTTTCACCAGCAAACCCCATTTCAACTCATCACCAGTAGCTCTTGCCTTCACACTGCTACAGTAATAGAAGGAGTAACACAGTCTTTGTTCCCAAAGAATCACCTTCTCGTACACTGTCCCTGTTGACAGTAGCCTCTTGCTAAAAAGGTGTGTCCAGTCTTTTTCCCCGCACACGTTCCTCATCCACAAAGCCATCTAGAATGCCCTCCCCCAGACGCACACAGAACATTCTCCCTGCCCATGATGCAAAAAGCATCTCCACGCCGCTAAAAAGGCCGCAGATCAAATACATGCTAAATATGCAACGTTTCTTCCTCGCCACATGTTCCTCGTCACCTACAGCCAACCTTCTCCCAAAACTGAATATCCATTTATGACCTTTGCTTTTACAGACCGTAAATACGCTTTGCCGCCGCTTGCTCTTTGCACTGCCTCCCCTTCCCCCACTCTCTTCTAACAAGGCCCCAAAACGACACCCCAGATCTGACCTCTACCTTCCCACCTACCATCCCCACTACAGCACACCACCATACTGGGACCCCGTGAGTAACTGCAGGGAGATTTTTCAAGACCCCTTTCTGAGCTGAACTATACTTGAACTGTCAGCAGCAGTATACAGAGCAGAAAAGTATTTTATCATTTTCCACGTTCCCTGGAACGTGCCTTAAAACTGCAGCTCTGGATACCCACGGAGTACTACCCACTCTTTTGCCCCGAGAGGCTCAAGTGTTTCTTCAGACTGATGGAACACAGGGAGCACGTGCCATTATCCGCAACAGATTAGCACTGGAAAATTTACAAATCACCAAACTTTGGTGTTATTTGTTTCATCTCTGCCCCCGTTGGGTATCTCTGCCTCCTGAGGCACGCAAGTTCCTATAGCTGGTGAAACAGTGTCATAGTTGGCAGCTTTTAAAATCCCAGTTTGAGTCATGTCTGCTATTATTCCATTCTACTGCGGTTCTCTGGAACAAGTATTAAGCCCATGCTCCTAGCAATAACTGAGCATAAAAGATCAAGAAAACCTTAAGTGCAGACTAAAATCTTCAAGGGAAATTTTCTTTTTCCAAGTGTCTGGAACACACTATAAACACACTGGTGCTACCAAAAATATGAAGTGATTTCTGGCTAATTATTCTAAAGCCTTATGCAACATATTTCATATCAGTCTGCTTATTCATCTTAAACTTGAAATAAAGAAATCTGATCTCTCCTGGTTTTACTAGAAGCATTCTGGCTTAGAGGAATTTCATGTGCCAGAGCTCTTCTGGAATAAAGAGGACAGAAGTTAAGCTCCAGAGTAAAGAAGATCGAGGAAAATAATTTGTGGCATTTGAGAGACAGTCTATGAGTTCATTTCCTCCTTATTTTAGTCCCATTCTTGTGATTTTTTTAAAAGCTTTTTTTTTTTTTCATTAATCCTGGAACTTGAACAAGATTCTGTATCAATTTCACTGAGTGTAAAACCTTTCCTATCTTTCAGAAGGGGAGGGAATATCTACACCTTCCCTTCACAAGCATCCCTGGGATATATTAGTGGCTTCAGAATAAGTTAATGTTAATTGAAGCACAGTCTAAGGCAGTATCAAGACCTTATGCTGGGTTAAACAACATTGAGAGCTCAAGTTTAAAAAGGCATAGCTTATGGAGTACCACCTATGTCTCCTGTATTAACCCAGAGTCATTAAGACTTAGAGAAACGATAAAACAAGTATTTAATCTTGCATTGAGCAGAGGCAAACCAAAACTAATTTATAATCTGCTTCTGGATGCTTTAGGTTGTGTTATTCCAAACAACCAGGAGACAGACAGTCTCTTCTAAGTGGCATCTGAGAAAGTTCTCCCCAGTGCTAATGAACTCAGCTCGCAGCAAACCTGACTTGTGTATGAAGTTCAATCTAAAATCAAAGCCAGTCTTTTCCCTTTCAGATAGAAATCCCTCCAAAAAGTGCCTTTTGAGATTCCAGAAGGGCCAAGTCTTTCTTCTTCCCCTACAAATGCATATTCAGGACACCCAGTGTGGTCATACTGGTGAAGCTCAACCCTACTGCCATATACATACTTATCTGAAGAGCAGGAGAAACTGCAATGGCGCTCACCCTTCTCTCCTCACTCAGGTCAGAGTAGGAAGGCGTTCAGTGTTCTTTGGTTGGTTTGGGGGGGTATCTGGGGTTTTTTGCTTTGGGGAGGTTGGGGTGGAGACAAGGGGAAGGCTCAGCAACGCCCTCAGATCCACCCCCCCCAGTTCAGCTTTCCAGCCAATTAGTCCAGCAGTGGGGAGTGGCTCTGAAGATCTCCCCACCAAGGGTCTCCATCTGGCCAGGGTACAGGCCAAAGAGCCAAAGTCCCGCTTCAGCTTTGACACCAGCAGATGAAGTTCAAGGCAGGAAGCCTCTGATCTGGGAGGGCAGGCTAGCAAAGAAAAGCTGGATCAGCTTTAGAATGAGGATTTTGCAATGTGCCTACATACAGAATCCACTTACACATTAATATTTATTATGGTCTGGTATTGCAATGCATCTTCAAACTGTAATATCTTTGTATGGCTCACCGAAAACAGAATTACCCACCTGCTTTGAAAGCAGACTTGTTTTCCCTTTCACTCATTTATGAGGTTTGATGATGAATCAAATGAGAGAACTCCTGTTTCTCATACGCAGAGCTAAAATAAGCAGGATCATGATGCCGTGAAGGCTTCAGAAGCTCAATGTCTCTTCCGGTCGTAAGGGCTACCGCAAATTATAGACAAATGTAATAATGAAAAGCTATAATGCTGTTAGATAATTAGCACGCTGTATTAGCACATGTGTTCACAGTGTACTAAAACAGTAAGCACCTGGAGACATGAGAAAGAGGGGATGTTTATTTTACTGATCTTTGATTAAACTAATAGGACCAATGTATTTTAACAACTCTCCCAAAACTACAAAAAGAGGAAAATTACCACTACTGCAGTCAGCCAATCCACCTGAAAAGCAGCAAACTTCTTCAGAATACTTGATAATATTAGCAGCTTCAGAGTATTTCTTTTTAAAACCAAAAGACCTTAACAGGCCTGCAAAAGCCCAGAGTAAGCTCTCCATAGCACAGCAGTTTAAGCTCTTCTCACCTCCTTTGTTCCGACTAAGATCTTCCAGGTGTAACAGGCAAGTGTTTCATTATGTTAGAAAGTAAATACCCCTGGGGTGAACTTGACCTGAACACTCACAGAACTGATGACCAGCACCTGTTTCACTTTTTATCTGGACAGCTTAGCCCGTTTCTCCACTTTGTTAAACCATAAATAGTTGCATTTAACAACTAGTTACTGCAAGTTCACTTTCAAAACAGGTCTAACGTTCTTCAAACGGGCCACCCCCTTGACCAGCAGAGTTCACTCTGCTTGTGTCTTATGTTAAGAGTTAACTCTTAAGTTAAGAGTGTCTTATGTTAAGTTCCTGTTGCTCCAGCATAATTAAATCCATCTCAAGCCCCAGACTAAACTGATAAAAAGACCCAGGAGCTGCTCTCTAGCAGCCTCTCCTTGGTCTCACTTCACACTGATAGCTGTCAAACACATTTAAATCGTAACAGAGTGTCAGCTGGACCGAAGCCTTACAGTCTGTAACACAGTTTCTACACTGGGAGCGGAGAGCAAGGTTTAGGAAGGTTTTCTGCAGTAGCCAATTCCTTCTCCCCCGGAGAGTATTGAACGCAGGGCTGCCCCGACTCTCCATGCCAGCACAAACAAAGAGGAAAAAACCAAACTCTAATCCCATCGCATGACCTGCAGCAATTCAGTTTAACAAATCAACAATCACAGATATTTTGGCAAAGTAAGCTTAGGTATTGTTTGCCTCTCGGCACAGTTTGTGGCTTTATGATAAAAGTCATTAAATCCAATCTGAAAAGCAGAATTTACAGTTCACTTAGTGAGTCAAGCCCATAAATTGATACTTTCAATTACAGGGCATTTACATGCACAATCATTAAGTCAGTGTTGCATACATCTGAAAACTCTAGAATACTTTTCATAATAACTGAAACTTTGCCTACAGTTCTTTATACAAACACAACTTAAGAATTCTCTCCAGTCTCAGGCAGAGATCAGATTCATTGTCATCCAGAACCTACTACAAAGCCTGTTCTCCCAGTACTTTCGTGGGAAAAGGATTAGAGAGATGGAAACAAGTTCTCTTTTTTAAAGTTGCTCTCAGTAGCAGAGATTTTTTTTTTTTTTTGAGCTCCAATAAACTCAATTATATCAACTGGTGCTCAACACTTCTGAAAGATCAAGTGGAACAGGAAGATGGAGGAGGGCCCAAGAGGGCCTTTCATTTGGAGATTCACTGGCAATTCAAGATGATTCGATTTTGTTTGTGAAACTAGCTCCTGGGTGAAGGAAAAGAAGAGATCAGTTAAGAGCCCAATTTTTTTAACTTCATTTTTCAATCGTGTTCTCCTTTTTATCATCAAACAGAACCTCAGGAAAATTGACAAATTCTTCTCCAAGATTATATTACAGGCACTCAGCTTCTTCCATAAAGAAAACTCGATCTTCAAACGCTTTTTCTTCCTATCAGTAACAGTGTAGCCTGATTCTGACCCACACCACTGCAGCACAGCAATCAACTACCAGGTTTCTCTAGTCAACAGTCCAATGTAGTTAAGGATGTGCTTAGACTCATCTTTGTGTTAAGTTTAAACTATCTTAAATGAGACCCTCCCCCTTCCTCTTTTTAAAGGCATTTGTAACTAATGCTATCTTTCATCCTGACAGTGAGAAACAAATGGGGGGAAGGGACTGCAGAAACCCCTTTTTCGTTTATATTGTCATTCTTCCCTAATTGACCACAATTTGTACATGCTCAAGTTTTAAAGCCACAACTCGGAACAAACACAAGCACACATTAAAAAAAACAAATCTATTCATGCATCATGCAAGCTCCAACACTGCGATAAAGCACAGGAGAGTCTAAACAACAACCTTGCTCTGCCAATAGAAGCCTTAACAACAAGAGGGCTTTTTTGTTGTTGTTTTTTTCCACGCTGGAGAGCGGAGCAAAGACTAATCAGGCTCTCGCTAGAGAGTCCAGCCCCCACAGAAATAACGTCATGAATCAGTTTGGAAGTACGGCTCTCCAGCCTGAGAGAGGAACACTTAAGAACAGACAAACCTGCTGTTATGTGCGGTCTCCTAATAACCTGCCACTGTAAACTTCTTGTTGCAGATGGAATCTGACTCGTTTATAACCACGAACCGTGATAACATGAGCTCTACACCCAATATACACAAGTCGCAGTGTTCCCAAGAAGCATTTTCAGAAACACTTGTTTCTTAAGCCCTGTAAGCAAATTTTTTTTTCCTTAATGCTATCCACTTGTCTGGAAAGGATTTGAAAAGAGCACAACACACAGTCAGAAACTGTGACGGACAACCAAAAAGACATGAGGCTAGGCTACAGTCTGAATCCCAGCTGTTCAATTCAACAGCTCTCCAAGACTACCACAAGGGCTCTTCACCCACCCACTTTTTTTTTCCCCTTCTTTTATTTCCCCGGAGCGAGGACCAGAAGGACTAGGACTGTGTCATGCTTTTTCTCTTCCCTTCCACTCCCCACCGAATAAAAACCCCACCAAGTAGGAACTCTAGCAACTCTGCAGTAACACCAGCTATTTGCATTTATCACACGACGACTTCTCCCATGCACTTATCTAGGCAGATGAAACACTTAACAGATCGTGTTTGTTTACATCTTCCAGTGCATAGACAGCTACGGCATTAAAAAAGCGATGTGAAGAAAAACACTGATCTCATATGTCAGTGTCTCATGGAGGCAGCGTGTATCTCACCTCCACGGCTCTAGATAAGGAGAGGAACAGAAGAAAAGGCACTGGCAGAATTTAAGTGTGCTAACTCAAACACTCATAGAATGGTTTGGGTTGGAAGGGACTTTAAGACTATCTGGTTCCAGCTCCCTGGCTGGCTCCAGTCCCCTGCCACAGACAGGGACACCTTCCACCAGCACAGGTTGCTCAAAGCCCAGTCCAACCTGGCCTTGAACCCCCTCCAGGAATGGGAAACTCCTTCACAACTTGCGCCTAACTTTCTCCACCACCCCGGCAGGGAGTTTTGCACACCTGATCTCTGCAAGAAAAGAAAAGACCAGGCAGAAAAGGAGGGAGGGCGAGGAAGAAGCAGCAGAACTTTATTACCCCCCCCAACACTCACTCACACACACACACACCTCAGACGCACACGGGGAGGCACAAGCCGGCCCTTCCCACCTTCCACCGCCCCGCCGGGGGAGGGCTATTCCGGCGTGTGGGCGGCGGGGGGGTGAGGGGGTGACAGCGACCTTCCCCCTCTACCTCCCTTCCCGCTTCCCCTCACAGAGGACGGGAGAGCGGGCCCTCTAAAACCCGGCCCGCCACCGGGGCCCTCACCGCCGGCCGCGTCCCACCACAACAAAGGGGGAGGAGGGCGTGGGGAGGCGTCCCCACCACCAGGCCCGGCCCCGTCCGTCCCCACACACGGCCCGGCGAGGCATCCTTTTCTCGTCGAACGGCCGCCAGGTGCTCTCCCTCCCATCCCGCTTCCCCGCAGCGCGGCCCCGCCGAAACCACACCGGGACCAACCTCTTCCTCGGCGAGCTGCGCGGCCGCCCTCCTCCCTCAGCGCTGCCTTCCCCTCCTGCGCGCCCGCCCTCCCCGCGCCCATTGGCTGCCGTCGCGCCCCGCCCCCGCCGGTGGGAGGAGAAAGGTCGTCTACTGGTT
>VZTM01013828.1:184846-215948 GCA_013400555.1 Jacana jacana | reverse complement strand
TAAGGCGAGGGACGCGCGGCGAGGTGTGGGCGGGGCTGCGTGCCGCGTGCGGCGGGGGTGGGGCGAGGCTACTCATTGGCTCTGCCGGCTGTCACTCCTCGCCGGAGGCGCTCGCTACGGGCGGAGCGGGGCTTTGGATGAGCCGCAGGCACGCAGTCGCATTGCCGCTACCGGCGTCCCGTAACCTTCCGCTCTGAAGGCGGGTGGGAGCTGAGAAAAAGTAGTACTGGCGTTCGTTCCCGCCAGGACCGCCTGCCCTGGGGCGGCCAATAAAGCCCTCATCTAAAGGAAGTTAAAATGCTTCTTGGATGAGTGAGGGTGAAAGCTCTCCCCTCAGAGAGGGGGGTGTGGGATTGTGGGAGCCATGGTGGTTGCTCAGGGCCACAACACCCCTCTTGACTCCCCAGTCACGGCCTGAGGGCGACATGGCCCTGCTCCCCAGCGCCTCACCTCATCCCAGGAGGGATTTAAACTGCTTGAGGCCTCATCTCCTGCCATCACCTACAGCTTCAGGCTATGGGATGGGCTGCCATCCTAATGGCCCCTGAGGTGGGAGGCTGACACAAGGCCCACCCTCAGGGTGCTGGGGCTGCCACCCTCATCCTCAGCGTCTCTTAAAAAAAAAATTTCTCCACCTCGTGTTGCTTTGGGTTTGGGTTTTCTTTATTTTTTTCTGGTGACTGCCCTGGGTAAGGTTCTTCATGGCTTTAACCACCCGCGGTGTGGAAATGATGTAATGTAATCAAATTCCTCCACCTAAGCGAACGCCCGGGCTCACCACAGGCAAATTAGAGCCTGTTGCCTGCAAATACGTCACGCTGGGACGTATCAGCTTGCCAAACCCATCGCTGCTTTGCCTGCAGATGTCCTCGAGGTGATGCTCCACGGGTGGGTTCCCGGTAGCATGAGTGGGAAGCCACAAGGTGGGAGTTTAATGGGTTTTTTTGGGTGGTTCTTTTTTGGGGGTGTTCCTGCTTTGCTTTAAATCTGTCGGAGACGCTGTGGGGTATTTTTTTATTTCGGTTCCACTTTTTGATACTTTTCTTTACTCCTCCCCCATATATCTCAACCACAGGCCACATCACTCGTACTTGAGGTCCCATCTTGCCAGCATAATGGTTGGCTGTCCACAGACACCCTCCTCTTCCAGGCTGAAGAGGAGCCTGGAAGCGCAGGCTGGAATGACTTCTGTGCTCGGCGATGCCAATGCTGTGATTCAGTGCCTTGGGCACGGATCCCATCTTAGCAGGACTGGTGTTTCTCAGGAGCCAGGTGAGGCACCTCTCCCATCATTTTGCCCATTCTGACGGAACCATAGCTGCAGACTGGCAGAAATCATCAGGAGGATGGAGCCAGGCTCTTCTCAGTGACATCCAATGACAGGACAAGAGGTAATGGATGCAAGCTGGAACATAGGAGATTCCAGTTAAATATTCTTCACAGTGAGAGTGACTGAACACTGGAACAGGCTGTCCAGGGAGGTTGTGGAGTCTCCTTCTCTGGAGACATTCAAACCCCTCCTGGAGGCGTTCCTGTGTGACCTGCGCTAGGTGTTCCTGCTCCAGCAGGGGGATTGGACTGGAGGAGCTTTCAAGGTCCCTTCCAATCCCTGAGATTCTGAGATTCTGTGATCTCCCTCTTGTCTCGTTTGCCCTTGGTTGAAAAGTGACATGAGCCAGCAGTGTGCCCAGGTGGCCAAGAAGCCCAAATGGCATCCTGGNGCTGCCCAGGGAGGGGGTGGAGTCACCATCCCTGACTGTGTTTTAGAGTCGCTTAAATGTGGTGTTGAGTGATCTGGTGTAGGAGGGAGCTTTGTAATGTAGGGCTGATGGTTGGCCTTGATGATCCCAAGGGTCTCTTCCAACCTGAATGATTCTATGATTTTCCCAGCTTGAAGCAGATGTGCAGCTTATTCAGTTGGGGTTTCTTTGCTGGTTTGGTGGGTTGGTTGGGGTTTTTTTATTGTTTCCCCCAATTTCATCAGTTTGAAATAAACACTAATGTAAAACAGAGAAGATACCTGCTGCAGACAGTGCAGAGGTGCTGACAGATCACCCTCATCTGTTTGAAAGATGAGGAGGTGTTCCAGGCGTGTTGCATCGGGAAACGGACACAGGCCGTTCCACCAGCACGGTGCTTGCTTTATGGAGGTGTCACTACATTCAGGGAGAATTGTTATTTTTTCCCAATAAACTGTGAGTTAATGAAGCTCAGTTTTGTGTCAGGCATTCCCATCACCTCTCCACTGCAATAAACCCACAGCCCCCTCTCCTCTCACCAAGGCTGACTTCTCATATATCCAAAGCTGCCTTCTCTGTCCCCAACCTACTTTTACTGGCCGCCCGTCTGGGCACAGGGCAGTGCATGCCATGGCTGGTTCAGGGCTACACTGCCAGGCCAGATGCTCACCCTTCCTCTGCTGCCAAGGATGCCAAACAGCACTGATAAGGGGGAGAGTAATTAAAATAAAGGTTTTGCCTTATCCTTACAAGAAAGTATACAAGCTTTTAGAAATAATTCTTTGGGTAAGAGTATGCAGCTGCTGGAGGCCGCTGCTTGAGCAAAACTAAAAAAGCAGCTGAAGGTCGAGATGGGCCGCAGCCCTGAGATAATGGGGAATGAGGAGAACATCCCAGGATGCAGAAGCGACTCTCCAGCCCTGAGAGCCAACAGGGAGGTAAGTTTGATATGGAGGATCCAGCTGCACCTGCCATCCTGGCTGGGAAAGAGACCCCCAGTGCTGCCCAGTGCTGAATAAACATACCTACTTTCCAACTTCCCAGGTTTGTGGAGCCTATTTCCCCACGCCACAAGGTGGCTTTTTTTTTTTTTTTTTCCCTTTTCCTAATACTGTTTGGTGTGAAACTTGACAGGCCCTTCCATTTCCAAAAGCTCTGCATCCCTGTCAGATTCGGTTGAGGCAAGACAAGAAGTTTGACAAACTTAGGGTCTGACAACACCAACCAACCAAGCAAGCAACAAACAAACACCAACGTTTGCATAAGCCTCCTTGCTTTAGCAAAGGAAATAACAAAGCAGCAGGAGGAATAAAGTAAATGAAAGGAGGTGGTGTCAGGGCTGCGAATCGAGAGCCTGGAAGTTTCCTGAGCATGGTTGCCGTGGAGAAGCCAGGCAAGATGTGTTTCTGCAACATAAAACACTGCTCTGGAAAGGGCTTCAAGCCACGCTCCTGCAACTGCAGAAATAGTACCTGTTTTGGTGAAAAAAACAAAAAGCAGCAGCAAAACTCAATCCAAGAGCTGGGTACTATTAGCTAAGCCGTGTAGCTCAGCACGTTTTGGACATTAGGAGCGCAGACCGTCCGTGGTTCCACTTGGAGCGTCGGTGCCTTTCGTGAGAGTCAACAGCGTGTGGGAAGAGGGACTGACATCCTCACTGACAGCGTTCTCCTACGGAGGGACAGAAACAGCCCAGCGGTGGCCCACAGTCACCGGTCTGCTAGAAAGAAGGAGGAGGGAGTTACTGAAGTTCTAAAGAAACCGTGATGAAGAGAATACATGTTGACTTCCCAAAGGCTGTGACCAAATCCTCCAAGAGGTAAAAAAGAAGCAGACCACCACCAATATTGGGTAACTCCAGCGGTACCCGGGGTTTCTGGATGACCTGGACCCTATCAGGTATCACTGCAGGAAGGTGGAGACCGGCGTGAGGTGTGATGCCAGGAAGGCAGGGCTTGGAGGGCAGAGCGGATAGCTTTTGTGTCGAGGTAATTATTACCAGTGTGTGTCAAAATGACCTGTTAGACTGAAAAAGGAAGAGCTTTGAAGGTCTGAGTTGCAACACAGAGAGATCAGAGTCGGTGTGTGCAAGGCAGGAAATAAATACATGATGAAAGCGGCCATCTCGGCAAGCACAAAAACTCCTCTAGGGCTGAGATTGCGCATCCCCTTGGCCTCACAGGGTTAAATACGGGCTGAGGAGGCTTCTCCTGGTATCACATGAAGTTTGCAACAGCAGCTCCACGCTCTGTTGCTGCTTCTTGTGGCGGCAGGAAGAAGGTTAAAGAGGGCGCCGTACCCTGCCATCAGATTCCCATCAGATAAAGGAGGAGCGCCTCGGTTGATTATTTTTAAGACAACTAACTGCATTGAAGTGACTAGAGGAGAGCTTTGGACATCAAATGAGAAGGAAGCTATTGCACAAGGCGTAAAAAATCTCCAGAATGAAGGGGAACTTCTACCCGGTCACACCAACTTATAGTAGATTAAACATCTGCGAAGGGCCGAGTACTCCTCAGACTTGGGGAAAAAAACAAACCCCACAGCCCTATGGCTTGAGCCACAGCCAAATGCACAAACAGGCATTTCATGTTTCTGCTCTTCTATTTTTCTCCTCGGTAGTGAAATTGCCCTGAAATGTTGAAACTCAAATCTGGTCACTGCCTCTCCTGAAATGAAGAAGCGTGTTTCCAGTATTACACAAATCACTGCCGTTTCAGAGTGGGCCGTTAAGAGATTTCAAAGCAAAGTGGAGGGGGGGGATAAAAAAAAAGTAAATGGTCCCACAATGAAAAAAAGAAAAGAAAAAAAATAGACAGCCCTTGACATAAGCCTACGAGCCTTTCTGACCCGTGGCAGCACAGACTGGTTGGTGTTGGAAGTACCTTACGTTTATCAGGTGGGATGGGGTGAGAGGGTAGTCCTGAGGAGTGACATCTCCCCTAGGAAATTCACAGGGCGGGGGGCATTTCTGCATCAGCTCACGCCGTGTAATTCCCACCAGTAAATGATTTAACTACCTTAACTTAACTTAATTCCTGCTGCCAGTTTGCACATAAGCCCAGTTGCCCCGAGTAACCGAGAGCAGCGTGAGTCTGAGAGAGACAGCTCTGGGCACAGCCGAACGCTCGGATGTCGGATTCTTAGGCTGCCTTCACTTGCTTGACTTTGCCCTGAAAACAGATGGGGACCTTTCACACAATCAGGCAGTGAGGTCTCGCTCCTGGGGGCCTGGACCACATCTCGGGAGCTTGGCAACTCGGAGGCAATCACGGATGTTACACGCACGCCTGGTGAGCTCAATTTCCTACCCACCTCCTGTTTTCAAAGCCTTGGTTTTACACCTGACTTTAGGTGTGGTCAGCCCCTGCCAAGGAACCGTAACAACATTGTCCAACAATGCTGCTGGAACTCAAAACAGTTTCAGTTACATTTGGCAAGCAGGGAAAGGTTGCGGTTCAGCAGAGCGCAAAGCCTCCCAGATGGTTTTGCAGGAGCAGGACAGGAAGGGCATGGGCCTGTTGGAGCAGGGCCAGAGAAGGCCACAGAGATGCTGGGAGGGCTGGAGCCCCTCTGCTGTGAGGACAGGCTGAGAGAGTTGGGGCGGTGGGGGTTCAGTCTGGAGAAGAGAAGGCTCTGGGGAGACCCTAGAGCCCCTTCCAGTCCCTGAAGGGGCTCCAGGAAAGCTGGAGAGAAACTCTTGATCAGGGAGGGGAGCCATAGCACGAGCAATGTTTTTAAACTGAAAGAGGGGAGACTGAGATGAGATCTGGGATAGAACTTCTTTGCTGTGAGGGTGGTGAGAGCCCGGCCCAGGTTGTCCAGAGAAGCTGTGGCTGCCCCATCCCTGGGTTCAAGGCCAGGCTGGATGGGGCTTGGAGCAACCTGGCCTGGTGGGCGGTGCCCCTGCCCAGGGCAAGGGGGCTTGGAACTGGATGATCTTTCAGGTCCCTTTCCAGCCAAACCATTCTGTGATTCTATGACTTCTCTCAGGTCCAGGAGCTCTTCACTGCCCCAAGACACTGAGGGGCAGGGGCTCCCATGGCAAGCTCCTTGAGGAACCATCTGGATATAGACCCTCTGCTCAGTGGCAGCTAAAAGATGTCCATTCTCAGTCCTCAGTAGTCCCTGAAGCTGGCTTTTCTTTTTTTCCTGCTCTGTTTTCCTGATTTTTATCAATTAGAAACACTTCATATTGTCAACATTTCTGTTTTTTCTCAGGTTACCCCTCTGTCCTTTCTTATTATGCCAAACATTCATCTGCCTCCATCCTTTATTTTGGATTAGTTGAAGTTGATTAGAAACACATTTATGCTAACCCCAAATAAGCCATCATTAAAGTGAATTCGCCTTGTTTACAAAGAGATTTACACGAGTTTGTCTTTATTGACTTGAACAAACAAGTGTAATTTGTGAGCAGGCCTGGGGGGACTATGGCTTCCTTTCTGAATTAATGGTGGGCCCTGGCCCAGCAAGGATTTGTGTACATGTTTAAATCTGTGCAGGGAATAAGCCAGATGAAGGCAATGGGATCAGTCATAGGAACAAAATTCAGCATAAATGCAAACCTTGCTATGATTAATTTTTTTGCTATCATCCTTATTTCCTTTTTCTGTTTGCTTTTTCCCAGCAAGCTGAAATTAATTCATTACAGCTTAATCTGCAAAATAATAATAATAATAATTAATATAAAAAAAAAAAGTTGGTCCTTCCCTAGGAAGGATCAAAATAAACCAATTTATGCTGTGATCAGTTATTGCAATACAGTCTGTTTCTGTTTTACCCTGTGTAAGATGCACTATGCTAATTAAGCATATGTTTGTATAGATTAGTCTCAATGAGATTTACCCCAGTTTTCTACACCATCTGTGCAAGATTGGTAGCCGAGTTGGAAGTGATCTCTGTATGGAGTGCCTATATTAGTTAATGAAACGTTTAGAATCCTCTGAGGTAGAAGTTTTCTTTTGTGTTATTATTGGCCTTGCAAAAGCTGTAGTTACAGATTTTGAACACTTTTTTGTTTTCTGCTTTCAAAAACTTGTAATTTACGACGGTGTCATTTTAAAAGCTATTCTTTTCGGGTGGACACAGTAGCTCAAGCATGAAATCAAAGAACCTGAGAAATCCTGTCTTGCTTAGTTTTATTTAAAGGCATAAAGCATATAGCGCTGCTAGGCAAATAAAAACGTTGCCATCATAAAAAATTAGGCCTTAAAAATATACTGGGACCTGATCATTTCAAAACTGTCATGCTGTTTATTTCAGCTCCTGGCATTTATCGTGGTGAGTAACCGATGCAAAGAGAAGTCTCTGTCCTTCGAACAACGCTCGCAGCCAGCTGATGGGCTTGTTTTGGTGGGGTGTTTTTGCTGTGTAGTTTCCACAGGGAAAGGCTGCTTTAGAGCCTCCGTCCCTGGCACTCCGCATTACCAGGGAGGCCAGGCTGTTTTCTGCAACCAGGGTGACAGGAGCTCTCTGGACAGCTGCGCTGTGACTGCCACCGTATTTACAGGGGACGTTGGGGACAACTCCAGGAGTCACCCCTGTCTCTGCCGTTTGGTGTAAGAGTGAGCTGGCTTTGCCCTCCCCCAGCTTGGGATCAGGCTGGTGCTGGTGGGCACACGTCCTCTCTCAGCCCGGCAAAATCTACTCTCTGCGAAAGTCAGCCCTGCCGTGTTGTACTTGGGAAACGCCCTCCTGGCAACACAGACCAATATCCCCCCCACACGTGTGTGGGGGGGATATTGTCCCGACACCCTGTTCTGGCTGCAGGATTTAAGGCACCGAAAGGTTACAAATCAACGCCGTACTGGAGTCCTCGATTTTATCGCTAAGATGGACCGTTACAATCACCTACTCTTTGTTATCGATTTCAATTAATTTCACCCACAGAACCCTTTTTGGAGTCCACAACCTTTGCATCTGTTTGCACATCAGCCACGAAAAGGGCAGCTCGACTCTGTTTACACACCTGTGATGGGAGGGATCCACCCACTGCCCAGTAAGTGAAAACAAGAGTCTGTCCCTTGTATCTGCAAGGGATCTGTTTAACTTCAGCTTCTTGCCAGTTAGATCTCATTAGACCTTTTTGTTGGTTTTGTTTAGCCAGGCTGATGTCTTTACCTGGAAATCTTTACTGCCTCTAAGTATTTGGTGACTGGGGGTGAGTTGCACCTCCTGTTTTTTTTCCTTAAACGAACAAACTACACTGAGTTTCTCTGGTCTTTCACCACAAGGAAGGTTTCCAAATGTCCATGTTTATCCCAAATCCTCTTTACAGCTTCCCTTTGGAAGGAGGGACACTGAGAGCGGGGAAGAGTCCTTTAATACATTTACAGTGTTATGACCCTTCTCCACCTTTATTCAGTTGTCTTCTGCTTATGGATTCAAAGGCCCTGCTGTGTAAAACCAGGAATAATACGCTCACAGTGTCTCCAACGGTGGCCTGTAAATCCTTTTTAAAGTTGCTGCTTTCCAAAATGCAGTCCCACCTCTTAAAAGCTGAGATGTGCAGCCTTGATTCCTTGAGACAGCTGTCTTAGAGCCACCAATCTGAGTGACTGCATTTTACTGCCCTGTGCAGACCGCCCTATAAAAGCGATTTGTCAATATTTATGAAACATGGCAGGAGGAAAAGTCTCCCAGCTTACAGCCACAGGCAAGGACGGCTTCTGATTTTTCAGACCTTCCCGTTTACAGGTGAAGAAAGGTCAGGCAATAACGAGATCTTAAATGTTTTAGAGTAGCATGGCTAGTGAGAATGGAAACGGAGAGGTATGCCTCCCCGTGGAGGCAACCAAGCACAATCTGAAGTGGCAGTCCGTCTGAGTTAGCTTCCCCGCCCGAGTTTGGCACAACTGCAGGCAAAGGTACTACAGATCATACAGTTTTAAGCAGCAGGGATAAGGAGAGCAGGGCATGTGGGCTGCAGAAGTCAGATTCAGAGCTTCATCAGCCTGTTGGTAACATGTGACAGCAAGGAGCAGGGCAGGAAAGAGCTGCCAGAGATGGAAGCTGTAGAAAACATGGAAGATGCTCGCCACGCACAGATGAACGGAAGCAACAACTGAAAGAGAAGCAGTGGTCTGCAAACAGCAGGAGACAAATGAAATAGGCTCATAGAATGATCTGAGTTGGAAGGGACCTTAAATACCATCAAATTCCAACCCCCTTGCCCTGGGCAGGGACACCTCCCACCAGACCAGGTTCCTCCAAGCCCCATCCAACCTGGCCTGGAACCCCTCCAGGGATGAGGGCATCCACAGCTTCTCTGAGCAACCTGGGCCAGGGCCTCACCACTCTCACAGGAAACAATTTCTTCCTGAGATCTCATCTCAGTCTCACCTCTTTCACTGTCAAACCCTTCCCCGTCATCCTATGTCTCCCCTCCCTGATCAAGAGTCCCTCCACAGCTTTTCTGGAGCCCCTTTAGGGACTGTAAGGAGCTCTAAGGTCTCCCAGGAGCCTTCTCTTCTCCAGGCTGAATCCTCCAACTCTCTCTGGCTGTCCTCACAGCAGAGGGGCTCCAGCCCTCCCAGCATCAATGTGGCCTCCTCTGGACTCACTCCAAGAGGTCCATGTTCTTCTTATGTGGGGGGCTCCAGAGCTGAACACAGCGCTCCATGTCTAGTAATAGGGTTGTATGTGTTCATTCCAAGGTAACTGACTTTCCACACCTATGCAAACAGTAATCTGCAGCAATTTGTGAACTGCAGCAACTGAAGAGAAAGGGTTGCATCCCTCAGGAACAATGTCTTGTTCCCCACCCATTGGTCTGAAGATTAACATAAAAAACCCCAGTCATTTGCACCTCAAGCACTGGCAGAAGGGGGATGTTCCAAGGACATTGTCTCTTCCTTTGCAGAATTAATGCAAGTGTCTTGCCTGGATTAAAAAACTAAATCAGAGGGTAAGGAGACTTTAAGGCAAATTTTGGCGGTTATTTTTGGGCTCTATGTCCCAGCTGCCCTCTGTGAGTGGTCTTGACCTTAACTACATTGAGTGTGACCATAGGCTTCTCCTTAGCGAAGGCAGGTGATAGATGTTTGTGGTTTTGCAGGACAGAGTCTCTCAATTTTCACCCCGTGAAGCCCCGGGTGGTCCTGATGGCTGACTTTACCGTAAAGCAAAGCCTTGAAGGACCTTGAATTGGGCTCATTTATTATTGTTAAATGCTGTGTGTGGAGCTCAGCTTGCCCCTTGCCCTCCAGGGAGACAAAAAAAAAAAAAAACACGTTGAATTTAAAGGAGACAGAAGAATCTTCTGGAATGCCCTTTCCAGGATGTGTCTATAATTCAATCCGAGTTGAAAACCTCTTGATGGAACGCGAATAGCTCAGGGTTTGGGAGTGCTGTATCCCCAGCAACGCTGAGTGGAGGGCTGGCTGCTTAACCAGCTCCTGGCTGAGTTTTGCAACCAGCCAAACTTGGCATTACAGGTGACTAGGCTGTCTGGGGTGGGAGAGACTTGAGGAATGTCAGTCTGAACTCTGTCCACCCTGAAAAATCACGGCAGAGACGCTCCTCGAGGAGGCTTTGAGTCCTGGAGTCATTCTGCCCAAGAAAAGTGCCCAGCATGAACCCTAATGACTCTGCTGCTGGGCATCTGCAGTTACGATGCTCCATGTCTAAAGGCTCCTCTCCTGGAAGCCCTGGGAGAAATGTCAGCCAGCATGCTTGCTTTTCTTCCTGATTACCCCTTCCTGGCTGATGTCTTCTTATCCTTCAGCTGATGTTCCTGTTATTTCTCCTCTGGTTGATGGGGTGGAAGAGCGTATGTAGCGTCTCACCTACCACGTGTCAGCTCCAGACAGCTGATTGTCAGCCTCCCCGTGAAACTGTCTAGACGTCCTGACGTGCTGTCAAACCCACAAAGTTAACAAAATGATAGGGGAGAGTATTTTTTCCCCACAAATCCCCTTTCAGTCATTCTCTCGCAGGTTATTTGCGTCAGCGGCAGGTACAACACTTCCAGATGAAGACATAATTTGATTCATCAACTCTGCCTCTTTAAGATGTTCTGGGGTGGGGTTTTTATTTCCCCCCCAGAGTTCCTCCCTGGTACCAGCTCAGGCTTACATAAATTCCCCAGGCACATGCAATGCTGCAGTTACAGGTAGTTCGCACTTATTTAACGGGTAATGTCAGTGGATAATGGTCTCCTGCTGCCAGATAAAGCCAGAAGAAAACCCATGACATTTGGCATAAATTTAAAAATGAAGGCTAGTGGCTTGGAAAAAACCACCTAATTTGCAGCTGCTCAGCGGTTCTTCATTAGTTGATTCTTAGCAAAAGAGAGGAGCAAGAGAATCATCCCAGCACCATTTATAATTCCAGGCAGATAAGATAGTCACCATTAAGGGATCCTGCCATTCACCCCTCCTGACTTTTTGGCCTTTGTTTTTTTTTTTTTCTGTTGTTGAGCACCATGACTTAACAGTGGCTGATAGGACTCAAATCTGTGACACAGACCAATTACAGTCTCAGCTGGAAACACTGGCAAGGCTGTCAGGTAGCTTGTAAAAAGCATTACCTGAAAGATCTCTGTGCTCTGAGCCAGGATCTGCATCGTGTGGCCACTGCCTGAGGCAAAAGCAAAGCCTGGTGAAAGGACATCAGGGAAATGGGGTCAACCTTGAGGCTACCTCTAACACCAGCCCCTTGTCCCCCCAAGATGGATGGTTGGTTGGATGCACTATACCAGATGTTCAGAGCTAGATGTCAGAGTCTAAGTAACTCACCCTAAACTTTCTCCAGTCATCAGGAAAAAAGCCTGTTTGAGAGCTTTTTTTTTAGGGTGAGATGAATAACCCCCTGGAGTTCCTATTATACTGTGCTGACTATGAAGAGAACAGCTTAATTTTTAGATAACCCAGGATGCTTCACATCTGCAAGCCTGGTCCCAGCAGAGCATGTATGGATTCATAGAGTGGTTTGGGTTGGAAGGGACGATAAAAGATCATCCAGTTCCAACCCCCTGCCATGGGCAGGGACACCTTCCACCATAGCAGGTTGCTCAAAGCCCCATCCAATCTGGCCTTGAACCCCTCCAGGGATGGGGCATCCATAATTTCTCTGGGTAACCTGTTCCAGTGCTTCACCATCCTCACAATAAAGAATGTATGGGTTTAAACCTGGAACCTGGTCTAAACCAGCATTCTGGCCTGTATCAGGAACAGTGTAGTGAGTAGGACTAAGGATGTGACCATACCCCTGTACTGGGCACTGGTGAGGCCCCACCTCAAATACTCTGTCCAGTTTTGATCTCCTCACAACAAGCAAAGACATTGAATTGCTAGAGTGTGTCCAGAGAAAGGAGATGGAGCTGGTGAGGGGTCTGGAGCACAAGTCTTGTGAGGAGGGTGTTCAGCCTGGAGAAGAGGAGTCTGAGGGGAGACCTCCTCACTCTCTACAACTCGTACTGTGCCAACTGGCCGCAGCCAGAGACACCAACTGGTGTGGAATGAGCAACGCCCAAGGTACTAGACTTTCGGCTTTCAAAACAGGGCGGGCACATGAAAGATGTGGTTGCAAATGGTCCCTGGTCTGACCTAAATCCCAAACCATGCCCAAGACTTGTCTGAAAGAGTCCAACTGGCCCAAGGCCAGGACTCTGCCAGCCAAAGGGAGCTGCATGTTGGGCCTTCCCTGGGGACTTCCCCTCTACGTGGTCCTGGGATCAGACTGATCTGCCCCCAGGCTTTGACATCATCATCTTCTGTGGCTGAGCAGACCTGACATCCTTCTCAGAGCAACCAGGAACTACTTTTTGGTAGGTTAATGTCTACCAGGCAACAGCCTGGGACACAGATTTTTATTTTTGATTTTTATTTCACAAATTGGATAAGAAAACCCTTGCTGTTCCAAACATCCTCAGCAGAATCAGGAGGCCAAACCTCAGTTCTCTAAAGGCAGACAGGTACACACTGCCATGATAGTCAGGAGAATTAATATACAAATCTGTTGACTACCAGGATGTCTATCTGGCACGTAAATCTCTGGTGTAACACCACGGTGCCCAAACTGAGCTGGGAGAACTGCTGGGGACGGGGCTTGATCCAGGAGCTCTGGAATTCCTTTCTCTGGTGCTCTTGCACAACCTGCCTACATGTCAGTTGTTCCCTTTGCCTCCTGCTCTTCCACCCTACAAGTTCCAGCTTTTTAAAGCCGGTGTTAGTAAAGTATTGCCGTGTGCTCAGGAGGAGGAGACTAAGAAACACCAGCTTCTTCACCCCGTGGTTTGTATTCACACAGCTTGATATCTAGATGTCAGACACGCTCCTGCAGGGCTACACGGGGCTTCTGCGAGGGGAGTTCAGCTTTGCTTCTGCTTATATCCAAAGTCACCCGCCCTGTTGTGCTGCCACTTGCGGCAGGGACCAGCAGCCATATCTGCTGGCTTTGTCACTGCCGTCTGGCTGGAGGTGGAGTGGCCGGTGGGTACCCTCCCCTCTTCACAGAGAGCCGGTAATTGTTAAATAAATTATATGCTTTAGTGGCCGCATGTTAATAACTCTAATCCTACCTCCAACTACCAGGTTTAGAAATGTGATTAGGGAGGATTATACCTCACCTAATGCCTAATCGCTTGTCTGTTCTTAGCTGGCCTTTTATTTCCACACACACACACACACACACACACACACACACACACACACAGAGGCAGAGGGGATCTAACCAAACATCTCGCACGCAGGGAAAATGCCAAGAGAGTTAAAAATCAGTTGAGCGAGAGCAGGTAACAGCTAGAAACCAGACGTGACTGAGCACTGAGACATTAACCACTCTGGTTACCACTCCAGGCAGCACCCAGCCACTCCCTTCGCCATCCCCAACCCTTCTAACAGACGCAAAAACAAAAGGGCTGGGGATAAATCTTCACTGGACTGGTTTGGGGTTTTTTGGTTTGGGTTTTTTAGGGGTTTTTTTTTGGTGTTTTGTTTTTTTTTTCAGATGAAACATAGGGTGTTTTCCATTAAATTCTTCCTTTTATTTTACTTCATGTAGGAAAATATAGGGGTCTTTTGCAGCAACGTTGATGGGCAGGTTAGTAAGTGCCACAGTAAGCTGCCTAAAAGTGTTCCCCACCGCTGATCTCTAAGCACAAGACTCTGTTAGTTCCTTGCTCCCTGTCTTGATGCAAGATGCAGTCACCAGGATGTAGCAATGAACATTAGTTTGTGGAAGAGGAGGCTGAGGGGAGACCTCATCCCTCTACAACTGCTTGAAAGGACATTGCAGAGAGGTTGGTGCTGGTCTCTTTTCATGGGTAACTAGTGATAGAAGGAGAGGGAATGGCTTCAAGCTGCAGCAGGGTAGGGTTAGGCTGGACATGAGGCAAGAATTCTTCCCAGCAGTGGTCAGAGCCTGGAATGGGCTGCCCAGGGAGGGGGTGGAGTCCCCATCCCTGACTGTGTTTAAGAGTAGATTGGATGTGGTGTTGAGGGATCTGGTGTAGGGGAAAACTTGGTAGAGTGGGGCTGATGGTTGGACTCCATGATCCCAAGGGTCTCTTCCAACCTATCTGATTCTATGATTCTGTGATTCAATGAAGTGATATCTTGCTGTGTCAAAGTAGTCCGTGGGTTGAACATCACCAAGGATAATGGGGGGACAGGGTGCTTCTCCCTTCACTGTGCAGACTGAAATCACTGTTGAAGCTACTCCACCTTCTCTAGGGCTCACCCAAAGATAATTCACCTCTTCCCCTAACAATGACGAGGGCAGACAGGCAGCACCTTGTGGAGTCCCCCAAGTACTACTTCCACCAAGAGAAATGGGTTTATTTGAGAACTGGTAGGAAATCCTCTTCCTAAACATGAAGGACCGAGTCCTTCCCTACCATAAGTTGACATAAGTCTGCTGGTGCTCCCAGGGCCACTCCAGTTGACCAGCTGAGTCTCAGCTCCTGTTTCTGGGAGCACCAGGGCCATCTGCTCCCTCATTCCTTTGCCACATCCACACACCCAGCAACAGCTCTTAACCAGGTCTAAAAGGATCGAGCAACAAGGGGTTAGATTTCATTTCTGGTAGCAGCAACCTGAACAAGGAGGATCCTCAAGCACATGGTTGTTAAAGTTTAAAAACAGATTTAAATTCTTCTTTTTTTCAAGTGGTTTCATGTTGTTGACGTCTTTTGTTTCAATAAAATTAATTATCATTTTGCTTTGAAGTTTATAATTGCAGCACCCTGCTGGGGCACGGCGTGTTGGAAGCCCCGGGGAGCCTGGGAAGAGGCGGGTGCTGTCAGGAGAACAGCGGGCTGCCTTTTTTTTGGGGGGGGAGAAGAAAGGAACAAGTACTTGGCAGAGAACTGAAGTTGGGCCCTGAACGGGAGCGCAGATGCAAATCAAAGCACGGTAATGGAGAAATAGCCAAGGGTTTTAGCAATTCTGGATTAGAGGGAGGATTTCAGCTGTGTACTTCAAATCTCTAATCTCGAGTGAGCGAGTAATCTAAATCCACCTAATAACAACGACCGAAGTTATAGCTTAGCTAAGTAATTACTCCTTTTTTTTTCCCCCTCCCCTCTCTCTTTGTGTCATTCAGAAGGGGTTTATCTTTCATTTAACTTTCATTGGAGCATTACTTCCAATCGCAGTGACTTTGCCCGTTGAATTTTAAGTATATCTCTCCTCTTGGTCGATCTGAAACAAACTTGGTCTCTATTTTTAGCTTTCAGCGTGGAAACAAAACACCCAGCTGTGCCACCTGGTGCTGATGTAACCCTAGCTGCGGCCATACCAGACCTTCGCTTGTGCATTTAGCATCTAGCCTTCTTCAGAGAGTTCCAGGTGGTCGCCCAGTATCGAAGCAGAGTACACGCGGGTGGCTTGTGGTGGAGGCTGTAGTCACCCACCTTTCTGATGGACACCCCAAAGTCTGTTCTGACACTTAGTCCGGAGAGGCTGTTGAAGCAGGTCTAGCGAGGCAGCAGGTGGGAAATCCATCTGAGGACCAACACAACACAACACTACACTACACAACGCAACACAACACAACACAACACTACACAACACAACACAACACAACACAACACAACACTACACTACACAAAAGAACACAACACACTACACTACACAACACAACCCTACACAACACTACACTACACAAAAGAACACAACACAACACTACACAACACAACACAACACTACACCACTACACTACACAACACAATGCAACACAACACAATGCAACGCAACGCAACACAAGAAGAGGTATGAGATGCTAAGCTAGTGGTTAAGAACAAGACTGAGCTTGCTTCTGCTTGGATGCGAACTTAAACTAAGTTCTGGAGTCACCAGGAGGAGAGTCAAGATGTATCTTAGGAGGGACCTAAAGTTCATGTGACCTGATTGGACTTGGAACACTGTTTTTGGCCTCAAGTCCAAGCTGTGGAAAATGGTGGGACCACCATGATACACTTGGCTGTGAATAAATATAAATTTACTGTTGCTGTAAAACAAAAGGTCCTTTTATTTTTTTTGTTTTGTCCCCACTCCCCACCACGTTTCTGCAGTAACATCAGGGTTTTGTTGCAGCCCACCAGAGAAGATGTCATGCAGCGTGATGTAGCCGTCTTGATCATCCACGGCAGGGCCTGCAGCTCTGCCCCTCACCCAGTACAGTCCTACAGCAAAGATGGAGCCAGCCTTTATCCTCTCCCCTGCGTGAGCTGGTTGACCCTCAGATGGATGCCAGCAAGTGGAAGCCTTTGTGGGCCTATTCCATGGTTGAGCCAGCAGAGAGAGACGGTGGTGGGGGAGAAACCAGTCTAAGCTTCTCCAAGGAGCGCGTGAGCCTGAGTCAGCGTCTCCCAGAATGGGACTTGTAAATCATTTCAGGCTTGGGGAAGGAAAAAAAGAAATCATAATCCCAAGGAGTGGTGACTCCTTGCTGCCCAGCTCAGCTCTAGCCTGAAGCCTACAGGAGCACTGTCAAATCAAACACTGCTCAGACCTTCTGGTTTCCACATCTGCCAACTGGTTGAAAAAGTTGTGATCTACCATTTTCTAACCTATATAACCCAGTTTTGTCTAGTCTCGTAGCCAAAGAAGGAGTAATTAATGAGTTTTAAGGCTAGATTAAGTGGGATTTCAAAACAGTGAAGGCAGGAAAGTAGGGAAGATGAACAATGCTACCAAGATGAGGAAGGGAGTGGAGCATCTCCCATAGGAGGAAAGGCTGAGGGAGCTGCATCTCTTTAGCTTGGAGAAGAGGAGACTGAGTGACCTTATTAATTTCTGCNCTGGAACAGAGGATGTTCCACTTAAATATGAAGAAAAACTTCTTCAGGGTGAGGGTGAGGGAACACTGGCAGGGGCTGCCCAGGGAGGTTGTGGAGTCTCCTTCTCTGGAGACATTCAAAACCCACCAGGACGTGTTCCTGTCTGACCTGATTTAGGTGACCCTGCTTTGGCAGGGGGATTGGACTGGAGGAGCTTTCAAGGTCCCTTCCAACCCCTGAGATTCTGGGATTTTGTGTGATTTTGTGATCCTGGGTTTAGTAGATCTGGGAGAGGCACGTTTAAGAGTTTGGTGTTCAGCCCCTGACACATGCTAAACCTTTGCCTGCTTCACCAGGACAGCAGCCTGTCCTCCTGCAGGAGCCAGCCCCAGGTGTTTGAAACCTTCAGGCCCACAGAAGATGAGTTTCAAGGCCACATCCAAGAAAACAAGAGAAGCTGAAGACAAATTCTCTCTCCTGTCCCAGAAGTTTCCAGCACAGGCTAGAGACCATCTCGCTGCCTGTCAGACAGCTCTCAACACCAGGCAAAGGAAAAGGCAGCCTACTGTTTGGTCACTTCTGCTGGTGAAAATTACTTGCCCAGCAGCCTCCATCTCTGGTTGTGAAGGATCCATAGGTGGCTTCCCCCCACACACACACCTCTCTGACAGCTGAAAATTCAGCTGCTGAATGAACACTGACCTGCAAATTGGAGGCAGGACAGGCAAGGAGAGGGAACAGACTTCTGCCTTCCTGGCTTCTCCAGGGACAGAAAACAAAGCCTGCAAGCTTTTGCTTTTAACAAAATAATTAGAAGACACTAAGATTCTTTCCCCCCCCCAAAAAAAAATATGTATTTTGCCTCAGCTGTATCTTAGATATGAAGATGGGTGTTGGAAGCGTGCACCTTGGAGAGCTTCAAGACATAGTTCAGGCTTGACCCGGAGCAAGGAGAGCACAGACCAACAGACAGAGACACAGAGTTACTGAGCTGGCTTTACAGGGACCACGTTTAGGGCAACTGAGGCAGCTGAATCGCATTTTAGGTGTACACATCCAAAGTCCAAGCCCTGAGTATTGGTTTTCAGCCACTGTTGATGTTTGGCATCATCTGTCGAACTCTGGCCAAGCCACCCAAATCGCTGCCGTGGCATCATGTTCCACCTCCCACGTTCAGCACTTGTTGCTTATCAAGCCTGAGTTTCCTCTGCCATCCTGTGGCCTGCTCCCTCTACACCACCAGCCCTCTGCTGCTTTTTCCATTCAGTTACTCCCCCCAAAACTATATATATACCCTGTAAATGCCTGTCCACCTGCTTTTCATGCACTGAAGGGACTTCTGCCCATGTTGAATGGCACAGGGTCCAGATGAGATCTGCTGGTGACCTGCTTTCAGGCAGGAAAGCCTAGACAACTGCTACACGACTGGGATTTTCTAGGCCAACATTAACTTCTGGGGAGACACCATTAGGCCGCAGAGATTTTTTTTTTAATTTTTATTTCCTCCTACTACTCCTGCTTTTTTACATGAGTTTGATAACAAATTCCTCTCCTCTCTGTAGAGGTGTCACACCAGGGGTACAGCTAGCATCACTCTGTCACAGCCTCTCCAAGGCAGAAGGATTTAGAGACGTATTTCTCAGTTGATTAAAATAAACAGATTTTTTTTTCTCCCAAGACATAATAGTTTCCACGGGGAATGCCAGTGTTCCTTCCCCACAGCTGCCCCTTCTTTGATTAGCAGAGAGCTACGAGAGGACATCGCTCTTCAGCCTAACCATGTGTTTTACCTTCTGGATAATCGAAGCCATCCCTGTCTTTCCCCTCAAAAGCTGGCTAGGGCTCCTATCCCAGCTTGTCTTTGAAGTTACAGTTTCTGTCTTTCATGGTCTTTTCCCTCTCTCCCTCCTGTCTGCTTCATTTGGAAGTAAGAGATCATCCAAGGGACACCAATGTACAACACACTCAAGAGCCCTCCAGCTCCACTCCAGAGCACGGGTAGGCAGGATAAACCTGATTAACCAATATTTGCCCTTCATCTCCAAGGCAAAAGGCTTACAAAACCATCTTATTCCCAGCCTGGAAAGCAGGGCACATGCCATCTGCACAGCAGGGCAGGCTCTCAGGGGGGTAGGCAGGTAGGCATGTAGGGGTGCCCACCCAAGGATAAGTCTCATCAACACAGAATCCCAGAATCTCAGGGGTTGGAAGGGACCTTGAAAACTCCTCCAGTCCAATCCCCCTGCTGGAGCAGGAACACCCAGAGCAGGTCACACAGGAACGCCTCCAGACGAGGTTTGAATGTCTCCAGAGAAGGAGACTCCACAACCTCCCTGGGCAGCCCCTGCCAGGGTTCCCTCACCCTCACCCTGAAGAAGTTTTTCTTCATATTTAAGTGGAACATCCTCTGTTCCAGCTTGCACCCATTACCCCTTGTCCTATCTTTGGATGTCACTGAGAAGAGCCTGGCTCCATCCTCCTGACACTCACCCTTTACAAATTTGTAAACATTAAGGAGGTCCCCCTTCAGCCTCCTCTTCTCCAAGCTCAAGAGACCCAGCTCCCTCAGCCTTTCCTCCTATGGGAGATGCTCCACTCCCTTCATCATCTTGGTAACCCTGCCCTGGACTCTCTCCAGCAGTTCCCTGTCTTTCTGGAACTGAGGGGCCCAGAACTGGACACAATATTCCAGATGGGGTCTCACCAGGGCAGAGTAGAGGGGGAGGAGAACCTGTCATGACCCACTAACCACCCCCCTTTTAACACACCCCAGGTTCCATTGGCCTTCTTGGCCATGAGGGCACAGTGCTGGCTCATGGGCATCCTGCTGCCCACCAGGATTTCCCCTACACTGCGCTCCACTGCTCTCCCAACCTATACTGGTCCTTGGGGTTGTTCTTACCCAGATGTCAGACTCTACACTCGCCCTTGTTCTATTTCATTAAATTTCTCCCTGCCCAACTCTCCAGCCTGTCCAGGTCTCCCTGGATGGCAGCACGGCCTTCTGGCCTGTTAGCCACTCCTCCCAGTTTGGTGTCACCAGCAAACTTGCTGACAGTGCACTCTATTCCCTCATCTAAGTCATTGATGAATATATTGGACACTAACGGTCCCAGTGCTGATCGGTACTGGGGGGACTGAGGGACTCCACTAGATACAGGCCTCCAAGTAGATTCTGTCCCATTGGCCACCACTCTCTGGCTTCTCTCCTTCAGCCAGTTCACAATCCACCTCACTACCCCACCGTCCAGGCCACACTTCCTCAGTTTACCTACAAGGATGCTGTGGGAGACTGTGTCAAATGCTTTAATAAAGTCAAGGTACGCCACATCCACTGCTTTACCATCATCTGTCCACCTGGTTACATCTTCATAAAAGGCTATCAGGTGGGTTAAGCATGACTTCCCCTTGGTGAAGCCATGTTGAACAACAGTTCTCTCCTCTTCAAAAAAATAGGTCTCTCAGATGTAAGGCATTTATCATAGGCTGGGTTGGGTTGGAAGGGACCTTAGAGACCATCCAGTTCCAGCCCCCCTGCCATGGGCAGGGACACCTCCCACCAGACCAGGTTCCTCCAAGCCCTCTCCAACCTGGCCTTGAACAACTCCAAGGATGGGGCAGCCACAGCTTCTCTGGGCACCGTCTGGGCACCACCCTCACAGCAAAGAAGTTCTTCCTCAGATCTCATCTAAACTTCCCCTCTTGCAGTTTAAAACCCTTCCCCCTTGTCCTATGGCTCCCCTCCCTGGTCAAGAGTCCCCACCCAGCTTTTCTGGAGCCCCATTAGGGACTGGAAGTGGTTCTAAGGTCTCCCTGGAACCTTCTCTTCTCCAGGCTGAAAAACCCCAACTCTCAGCCTGACATTCTTGCGACAGGAATTCCTGGATTCTCTGGAACACAAATTCCTAATCCTCATCAAAAGCCTACACCCTGAGGAGAAGTCACTTTGAGAAAGAAACTGCTATGTTTTAGTAACATTTGGGACATTTTTAGTCCATGTTCTTCAGGGTGTCTTTCTAAAACCATCTCTTCCAGCTCAGCTACATGTTAGGGGTTCGACAGGTTGCCCCTGTCATAGCAGATGTGAGAACAGCCATCCAACCCGTTTGTCAAAGCTGCCTGTCTGTTTCGCTGTGTGTTTTATTCTGCCTTAGACATTTGCCATAGGACAGGATGAGTTATTCCTTGGATATGCCTCTCACCACCTGAGTAACTTGGACGCCAACACTACAGGTCACCCCAGCCACCCTACGCAGGGAAACTCTATGTTTTGTGTCACAGCAAGGTTGAGCTTGACAATTGCTTGATGCTTTATGATGAGAAAGTCATAAACCATCAGTCACACACAAGGGTTAAGGCTCAATCTCACTCCTTGGACATGGAAAGCAGCAGAGAAAATCAGTCCTTCAAATTTCAAGGTTCTGGTGAATTTACAACATAAATTATTCATTTCCCTAAACAAAGACATTGCGTTATCTACCTCATCTCTACTTGCCTGAGCAATAAATATGGCTGCAATTAATTCTGGTGCAGAAGAGCCAATAAAATGAATTATCTCCCATAAACCTTTCCCTCTGCATCCTATTTTAAGGGCATTAAGAAAAACACATTGCTGGAAGCTTGTTTTGGACACACCACGATGAGTTACGAAGACAACATGCACATGCAGATCTTCTTGGGCTTTGGTCCTGCGCCAGCAGAGACAACTCCAGCTCTGTCATGTTGCCTCGACCGAGCTCAAGGCTTGCATGGCTGGATTTTTTCCCTCAGATGGGCAGGGTTGGTGCTTAGATGTTCATATTCCTGCAGGACTCTGCTTCTCTCCATGTGCAAGGCAAAACTGTCCAGCTGGATCCTCTAATTTATGGCAGGCAACCTCAAAACACAAACTATCCCAGCTGCCTTGCTCCCACAGAAGCCCCTCAGGCATGCAGCCATGAGCAAGGACTTTCTACTCCTTCAGAGGGGTCCTCAGCTGAAGCAGAGGACAGGGTTGAGTTTGAACTAAGGTTCTTTTAATAAGGATTGTTAATTATTGCAATAGCAGATGTACTACCTGAGATCAGGGGTGGGTTTGGTGTCTACAGTAGAGTATGGTATTCATCTCCCTTCCTTTAAACATCTTGGTAAGGAGACCTGTAATTGCTCAAGAGACTCTGAGGTTCCCTGGGAATCAGTGGAGAACCAGAGGAACTTTGAGGCATGATCCATTTGCGATATCTAAAGGAAGATAAGAGGAACTGTGCCCTGAAAGTGCCTGTTTATCTGCAGTGACTACCTGGGAAGGCCACAGCAGTGAGCTCAGATGGTCCAACCCCATCAATCCAACCCACAGTGGCAGACCACAGAGTCCTCATTTGCCCTAGGTGGACACAACCCAGCCCAGCTCACACCAAAAGCAGAGAAATGAGCACAGATTTTATAGTTCTTCAGTTAAAGCATTACCAGGAAAACACTTCCTTTCTGACCAAGTTTTCAAACCTGAAGCAAACCAAATCTGACCCACACTGGGGTCAGTTTCTACAAACTGACAAAGTCCCAAAGCACAATCATCCATGAAGGGGACCTACAAGAAAGCTGGAGAGGAACTTTTGATCAGGAAGTGGAGGGATAGGATGAGGGACGAGGGTTTTAAACTGAAAGAGGGGAGACTTAGATGAGATCTGAGGAAGAACTTCTTTGCTCTGAGTGTGGTCAGACCCTGGCCCATGTTGCCCAGAAAAGCTGTGGTTGCCCCATCCCTGGAGGGGGTTCAAGGCCAGGCTGGATGGGACTTGGAGCCACTAGTCTGGTAGGAGGTGTCCCTGCCCATGGCAGGGGGTTGGAATTGGATGGTCTTTAAGGTCCCTTTCCAGCCAAACCATTCTGTGATTCTATGGCTTCACCCAGTGATACACAATGACATCACTGGAATTCTAACTGTGTCCTAACAATCCTGGAGGCTGAGATTTTTCCCTTGAATGCCACCGCAACAGGAGAAAGGAAAGATATTGGAAGAAAAATGCCAAACAGCTGATGATGCCTTTAAATGCTGAGAATTCTTTAGTCAATGTACTGGTGTGGGGCACCTAAACTGGTTGCATTCTGGATATCTAAGGAAGGGGGATATTTAAGGGGATCATTGCCCAGTACTGGGCATTGATGGAGTCCCACCTTGAGGGCTGTGTCCAGTTTTGGGCCCCACAACAGGTGCTGGAGTGGGTCCAGAGAAGGGCGACAGAGCTGGTGAGGGGTCTGGAGCACGAGTCTTGTGAGGAGTGACTGAGGGAGCTGGGGGTGTTCAGCCTGGAGAAAAGGAGGCTGAGGGGAGAGCTTCTCGCTTTCTGAAACTCCCTGAAAGGAGGGTGTAGCCAGGGGAGGTCGGTCTCTTCTCCCAAGGAGCAGGCCATAGGACAAAAGGAAACAGCCTCAAGTTGTGCCAGGGGAGGTTTAGGATGCATATGGGGAAAAAAATTTTCTCCAAAAGGGATGTCAAACATTGGAACAGTCTGCCAAGGGAAGTGGTGGAGTCACATGTTTGAAAGACATGTAGATCTGGTACTGAGGGACATGGGTTAGTGGTGGTTTTGTCAGTGTTAGGCCGATGTTTGGACTTGACGATCTGAAAGGTCCCTTCCAACCCAGGCAATTCTATGATTCTCACCCAGAACTCAACATCTGTCTGTCCTCTTCACTCTGAGGGTGGCAGAGTGCTGGTGGAGGCTGCTCAGGGAGGTGGTGGAGTGTCTGTCTGTAGAGACATTGAAAACCCGCCTGGACATGATCCTGTGCAGCCTGCTCTAGGAGGACCTGCTTTGGCAGTGGGGCTGGACTAGATGATGTCCAGAGGTCCCTTCCAACCCCACATCATTCTGTGATTCTGTGATCTGTCCTGGAGGTGCCCCTGTGCTTCTCCAGGACATCAGAAGACCAGATGGTGTCCTGACTTAGGCACATATAGTGAAATAGGCTGAATTTATAGGTTTGCCCACACTACTGGGTTAAATCTCAGTTTAACCCCCCTTCTAAGACCAAAGGGTGCCTTTCTAAGACCAAAGGGCATCCCTGTCAACATAAATTCTCTGCCCAAGAGAAAAAAGCCCCCCCCAAAGTTTGGCAGAGAGGACTCTGGGCACCTTAGCTGATGCATTCTAGATGGATCTGGGACACTTTACTTGTTGGCCCATCCACCAACAGAATAACCTGCAGCCAGCACCATACGGGTGTGCTAGGGTCAGGGTGCAGCTGGGTTCACAGAATCATAGAATTGTCAGAGTTGGAAGAGACCTCTTGAGGTCATCCAGTCCGACTCCCCTGCTAAAGGAGGATTGCCCAGAGCACATCACTCAGGGCTGCGTCCAGGTGGGGCTTGAAGGTCTCCAGAGAAGGGGAATCCACACCCTCCCTGGGCAGCCTCTGCCAGGGCTCTGCCACCCTCACCCCAAAGAAGTTTTTCCTCATATTGGAATGGAACTTCCCAGGTCCCAGCTTGTGCCCGTTGCCCCTCATCCTGTCACTGGGAACCACTGAGAAGAGTCTGGCTCCATCCTCCTTCAACCCACCCTTCAGATACTTGTGAGCATGAATGAGATCTCCCCTCAGCCTTCTCTTCTCCAGGCCAAAGAGCCCCAGCTCTCTCAGCCTTTCCTCATGAAGGGATGCTCCAATCCCTCCATTGTCTGTGTTGCCCTACGCTGGACTCTCTCCAGTAATTCCCTGTCTCTCTTGTACTTGGGAACCCAGAACTAGAGGCAGGATTCCAGTTGTGGCCTCCCTAGTGCAGAGCTGAGGGGGAGAATGACCTCCCTCAGCCTCCTGGCCACACTCTTCCCTACGCAGCCCAGGATTCCCTTGGCCCTCTTGGCCACAAGGGCACATTGCTGGCTCATGGATAGTTGACTGTCTACCACAACGCCCAGATCCTTGTCCTCCGAAGTGCTTTCCAGGAGGTCCGCCCCTAATCTCTGTTGGTGCCCAGAATTCTTCCTCCCCAGGTGCAGGACACTGGATTCGCCCTTGTTGAACCTCATTAAGTTCTCTCTGCCAAGCTCTCCAGCCTGTCCAGGCCACGCTGGATGGTGGCACAGCCCTCTGAGTGTCAGCCAGCCCTCCCAGTTTAGTATCACCAGTGAACTTGCTGAGGATACACTCTGTCCCCATGGGCAGATCATTGATGAATATATTGAACAAGACTGGACTGAGCATTGACCCTTGGCAGACCCCTCTGGTTACAGGCCTCCAACCTGACCCTGCTCATGCACATGGTGTAGGGGGAAGGCTGGTGGTTGCTCTCCAAACCACACTCTGCTCGACAGTGCAGGTAGGGTGGACCTGGGACAGCAGAGAAGATGGCTTTCTCTCCAAACCACATCCCTACCATTGCCTAATATTTTCTCCTTTCCAGTCTCCTACAGCTCCCACTGTCCCACCAGCTCCCCGATTGCCTTTTCTTACAGCGTTTTTTTGTCACCTCCTTGTTTCAGCTTCTGCATTTCTCAAGCTTTTCAGCACTAAGTGACATGTCTCATGTCCCAGCCAGTAGTGGTTCCCCACACCAGAGCATCATTACACGCACACAGGTCAAGGGCACAGCAAGATTCATCTCTGCTTAGAGTTAAAATTCCCCATCTCTGCCTGAGCCAGCAGCTCCCTGGTTGCCAACAGGGATGAGCATGTTCCGACCCCCCCCAGCCCTGGCATTGAAATTAGCTCCCAAATCCCTCCCTCTCTCCCTCCCCTTCTCTGTGCTCAAATCCCACCGTGTCCTTGGAGCGATTATGGCTGTAGCTGGGAAGTGGTGTCCCCATCGATCGGGCCAACCCGTGCTCCTCTGGGTTGGGATCCTTCACCAGCTGAGTCTCAGATTAAGCCATAATCCTCACTGCTGCCCATAAAGATGGATAGAGTCATCATTACCAATCACTACACATCGAGGAGCTTCGGCAGAAAAGATTAGCTGCCTTCCCACAAGGAGCCCAAACCTCGGTCCTGCACTCAAAGGAAAGGAGTTTCTCTCCAGGTGGGGAGAAAAAGAAGGTTAGAGCCATGGGCTGGGACTCACGGCCTGCCAGGGGTAGGGTGGCAGGAGGGGGCATGAAATAGTTTAGAAAAATGTAATAGGAGGCCTCTAGACCTGGCTTAGGTCCCCTGCTTTGTCCAAGGCGGAGACTCTAGTCCATCCAGATAAAGCAACAGTTTTTCTGAGATAAAACGAGGCTTTTCAAGCATTTTTAACAGAGCTTTTGGATGACACAGGTATTCTCTGCCAGCTGTACCTAGCTGAGCTACCAAGGGCACAGGAAAAATCCTATTCACCCCCACCGTGAGGGGTGGAGGAGAAACAGATCCCACCATCTCCTTCTCTGGGGACACAATCTAGCACCCCTTTTCAGTGCATTAGGCTGAACCTGAGGAGATTCAGCTGGTGGTGGCCCTCATTACCCATTCATTAGCACCTAAATGAGCTGTGGGCACGCCCAGAGTCTCCTCCCTTTCCATTCTGATGGTCCATAGAGGAAATGTTGCCTTTAATACCATCCTGCCCTGGGCATTTAAATGTCCCAGGCTGTCCAGTGGTGATTAGTGAAAGCTTTGAATGGAGTTCAGGGCGACCTTGGGTCTTGTGCAAAGAATGAGGTGGAGCACATGGCAGGAGGCTGATAAGCAAATGCACAGTGCAGTGCACGAGAAGGGACACTTGGGACATTCCTCCTGCTTTTCCAGCTGCTGGAGAGGAGCAGGCACTTCAAAAATGCGGGTTATTTGACCCATTTCAGTTGTTTACCTTGAGAGGGATTGCTCTGTCCTTGGCTACAGGAGGAGTGTAGATGGCAGGCTGAGACAGCAGTGTCTCTGTGGGTGTCTTGCCTAAATGAGCTGAATCTCTTCCCTTCGTCCACCCCGTCCACCCCGTTGCTGCCACCTGGACAGGAGATGTCCCAAATGTGCTTTGGGGAGACCCTCCAGCTCTGGGACTCCCAGCATCAGAAGGACATGGACCTGCTGGAGCGGGGCCAGAGGAGTCCACATAGATGCTGGGAGGGCTGGAGCCCCCCTGCTGTGAGTACAGGCTGAGAGAGTTGGGGGGGTTCAGCCTGGAGAAGAGAAGGTTCCAGGGAGACCTTAGAGCCCCTTCCAGTCCCTAAAGGGGCTCCAGGAAAGCTGGGTGGGGACTTTTGACCAGGGAGGGGAACCATAGGACGAGGGGGATGGGTTTTAAACTGCAAGAGGGGAGGTTTAGATGAGATGTGGGGAAGAACTTCTTTGCTGTGAGGGTGGTGAGACCCTGGTCCAGGTTGCCCAGAGAAGCTGTGGCTGCCCCATCCCTGGAGTTGTTCAAGGCCAGATTGGACAGGGCTTGGAGCAACCTGGTCTGGTGGGAGGTGTCCCTGCCCAGGGCAAGGGGGCTAGAACTGGATGATCTTTAAGGTCCCTTTCCAACCCAAACCATTCTGTGATTCTATGACTTCACTCAGGCCCAGGAGCTCTTCACTGGGGCCAGTGGTTCCCCACAACACCCCACCAACATCTTCCAGCTCTTTATTTAGCTGCTTCTCATTAGGACCCTGTTGCTACCGTTGGGTGTGGAGCTGCCTGCTCTGTGTCTCCCCGCATGTGCTCTCGCAGCCATTGAGCATCCTTCTGTGCCCTCAAGGCCTCTGTAAACCGTACTTGTTCCCATGTGATATTCTTCTTCCTCTCTTTAAGGCCTGTGTGAGCATCCCCTCACGTGGATTGAGCATATGGCCTGGCATATGGGCCATTATTGCGGCAGTGAGCGCAGAGTGGAGTGGGCTTCAGTGTGGTGAGTACATGCATTTGCCACAGATGCTTCAGAGCATCACTGGGTTGATGGAGCATCACCCTGGTGTTGCTCACCCTGGATTTTTGAGGGTCTAGCAGCTTCTACCCATGGAAACAAACCTTTATGGCAAGTGTCTGCTACTACAGACACATCCCTGATGGCTACTGCTGCTCTCACCATCTCATCTTAGCATGGTCTCCTTCAGAAAAGACCTACTATCTTTTTCCCTCTTGTTCCATATTTCTTCCTCACTGGTGATTTGTATCAGACAGGGAGGCTGGAGACAAGGAGTATGCATGAGGCCGTCCCTCCTAGCATTAAATTTAACAGCCTGATGAAGCTGTTGCCAAGGCTGACCACTGCCCAGTGATTTGCCCCTGAGCAAGGACCACATGTCCCACCACCCACCACGGGTAGGCTGGTGGCGCACACTCAGAAACCTGTGTGCTGCAGAGGGATATATCTCTGTGCCCTCCAGTTGCCTCAGTTTCCCCCTTCCCCCCAAATAAAGGAGAAGTAATGCTGTCTTCCATCTGAGATCTGGTGAGGACAACAGCTAAACACTATTCTCTGTAAGCAGGTCTGCACATGTATTTATGAAAGAGTATAGTGACAGGATGAGGGAAATGGTTTTAATCCAAAAGAGGGGAGATGGACATTAGATCTAGGGAAGAACTTCTTTGCTGTGAGCGTGGTGAGACCGTGGCCCAGGTTGCCCAGAGGAGCTGTGGCTGCCCCATCCCTGGAGGGGTTCCAGAACAGGCTGGATGGAGCTTTGAGAGACCTGGTCTGGTGGGAGGTGTCCCTGCCCAGGGCAGGTGGTGGGACTGGATGACCTTTAAGGTTCCTTCCAACCCAAACCATTCTATAATTCTATTTACACATATATTTGGGTTGTTGAATCTATCTTGAAGTAGATATGTATACTATCCAGCTTGGGTATTTCTGCTCCAGGGGAAAAAAACCTCCCTGGTGCTTGGAGCTATAATAACCTCTGTCATCATCTGAGCTGAGCAAACACAATAGAGCAGGACACTGGACAGCTGGACGAGGAACATGTCTACTCTGCTCCAGCAGCGGTGATTGCCCTCAGCTCTGCCTTTTCCCCATGGGACATCATCTTCTAACCCCTGCAGAGCCTCTGCTCACTTTTCACTCTCCTCATTCAGTTCTTGCCTTCAGATTTTGGTCAGTCATCGCCTTGCTTCCTCATCCCCACAGCAGCACTCAGTGCAATTCACTGCTCAGCTTTGCATCATGTCCAGGGACTGGTGAACGCTGCTGGATTGTAAAGTGTCTGGGGAGAACTTTGCCTTTCCAACTGATCTTACAGTGCTTATCAACATTCCCCCTCCCCTGCCCTGCCCTGCAAAAGCAAGGGCCAGAAAAAAATCATAAAAGCCGCTTAAATGAGAAACCAGGTTCTGAGAGACCTCAAGGGCGAAGCCTTAAATATATCCCAAAAATGAAGCAAAACTCCAGCTCACGTTGTGGAAGTCGGTCCCACTGGGAAAACACTGTCCTGTTTACCATGGAAACCCGAGTGACCGGCTCCACCTTAAAGGCAGGTGTGAGGATTTGCTGGAGGTGACTCCAGAGCAGAGGAGCGTTTTAGCTGAGAGCCAGGGTCTGTCCCGAAAACCTCAGCCCCTGCCTGTTCGTGNCCTGTGCTCCTGCTTGGCTTCTCCCTTGGTGTTTGCATTTATGTTTTTTAGCCTCAGTTCCTTAGGAAATGAGCTTTCTACAATTGCATAAGATTTATATTTGGCCCCTCTGCTCACCCGAACTGGGAAATATTATTAGTGGTACCCTGAGGGGAAAAGGGAAGTAGCAGCTGGGGATGTGCTGGACATCAGGGGGTCCAGTCCTGGCTCACCTGTGGGCTGCAGGGAATCACCTTCTCAAAATTAGGGTCCCCTTGATGTTGCCAGCAGTTGCAGGTGGGGTATTCCCAGCCTCACTGGCCTAATTTATTTTTTTTTTTGGTTGTGTTTAATTGGGGTGCAGAAAACTCCTGAAAGCACGGAATGATTTAGGTTGGAGAAGACCCTTAAGATCACCGAGTCCAGCTATTAAACTCCATCTCGATGTGGTTGAGCTTTGTAATTCATCATCCCGGTGGCTGGGCAGGATGGGAGATGATGGAGGATCGTGCCTGTCCTGGTACAGCCGAGACCCAAAAACCACCTCCAGATCCGTGTACAGGACCACTCACGTCCCCAGCGCCGCTTCAGTGGCAGAGCTGTCACCAGGCCACCACACGAGGGCAGTGCGAGTTATAGAATCATAGACTGGTTTGGGTTGGAAGGGGATTTAAAGATCATCGCCTTCCAACCCCCCTGCCCTGGGCAGAGACACCTTCCACCAGACCAGATGGCTCCAAGCCCCGTCCAACCTGGCCTTGAACCCCTCCAGGGATGGGGCAGCCACAGCTTCTCTGGGCAACCTGGGCCAGGGTCTCACCACCCTCACAGCAACGAAGTTTTCTCTGAGATCTTGTCTCAATCTCCCTTCTTTCAGTTTAAAGCTGAGTTTGAGCGTGCCTGGGAGCTGCAGAGAGCAGGTGAGCAGAAATGGGGAGAAAAACCCAAAATGTGCTTATGGGTTGGGTTTTTTTTTCTGCGGGTAGGTTTCCTGCTGGGGTCTTGGACATTGCCAGGGGTTGCTCCTCAACCCAAGCACCTTGGCTCTTACAGCCCACTGGAAGGGTTACCCTGGAGGGCCACCATGAGGTGGTCCAACACCCACCCAACACCCACCTCACCACCTTTTGATGCCCTAAGTTCCCCGTCGCCGAGAGGCACAGCGGCGCTAAGGAGACACGAGCCACACACTGCTTCAGGTAATAGTTTATTTTCTCCAGGGGTGTAAAATGTGCAGCAGGTACGTGTATAGGACTGCTGTTTTCTTAGCCAAGAGGAGTCGCAACCAAACAAGAGACCGAAACAAAGAAACCTAACAGTATCCTGCCTACAGCAATTAGTGCAAGTCATGTAAAACATCAGTTCAACACAGGAAAACAAGGGAAAAAAATACCAAAAAAAAAGGCATTTCCAAGCCACAGGTATTTTCTCTCCTACCGTTGGGGCAGCGGGAATCCCAGAGGTGGGGCTGGGTGGGAGGGGGGATGGGGCTGCCTTCATTTGGGCTACAAAGAGGGGCTTTTCTTATCATCTCATCTCCATCTCATCTCATCTCATCTCATCTCATCTCAGGGTTTTCCTTTTGGCTTGGAAAGAAAGTCACTTGTGGACCAAGGAGGTGCAGACTGCCCCAGATGCCAAAAGTTGACAGCAAGACCCTAAAAACCCCAAGCCAAACCAACTGCAAAACCACAGCATTTTCTGAAAATGA
>VZTM01013828.1:171088-184450 GCA_013400555.1 Jacana jacana | reverse complement strand
GTTGGGGGGTTGGGGGGGGTGGCAGCCCTGTGCTCCTGCTTGGCTTCTCCCTTGGTGTTTGCATTTATGTTTTTTAGCCTCAGTTCCTTAGGAAATGAGCTTTCTACAATTGCATAAGATTTATATTTGGCCCCTCTGCTCACCCGAACTGGGAAATATTATTAGTGGTACCCTGAGGGGAAAAGGGAAGTAGCAGCTGGGGATGTGCTGGACATCAGGGGGTCCAGTCCTGGCTCACCTGTGGGCTGCAGGGAATCACCTTCTCAAAATTAGGGTCCCCTTGATGTTGCCAGCAGTTGCAGGTGGGGTATTCCCAGCCTCACTGGCCTAATTTATTTTTTTTTTTGGTTGTGTTTAATTGGGGTGCAGAAAACTCCTGAAAGCACGGAATGATTTAGGTTGGAGAAGACCCTTAAGATCACCGAGTCCAGCTATTAAACTCCATCTCGATGTGGTTGAGCTTTGTAATTCATCATCCCGGTGGCTGGGCAGGATGGGAGATGATGGAGGATCGTGCCTGTCCTGGTACAGCCGAGACCCAAAAACCACCTCCAGATCCGTGTACAGGACCACTCACGTCCCCAGCGCCGCTTCAGTGGCAGAGCTGTCACCAGGCCACCACACGAGGGCAGTGCGAGTTATAGAATCATAGACTGGTTTGGGTTGGAAGGGGATTTAAAGATCATCGCCTTCCAACCCCCCTGCCCTGGGCAGAGACACCTTCCACCAGACCAGATGGCTCCAAGCCCCGTCCAACCTGGCCTTGAACCCCTCCAGGGATGGGGCAGCCACAGCTTCTCTGGGCAACCTGGGCCAGGGTCTCACCACCCTCACAGCAACGAAGTTTTCTCTGAGATCTTGTCTCAATCTCCCTTCTTTCAGTTTAAAGCTGAGTTTGAGCGTGCCTGGGAGCTGCAGAGAGCAGGTGAGCAGAAATGGGGAGAAAAACCCAAAATGTGCTTATGGGTTGGGTTTTTTTTTCTGCGGGTAGGTTTCCTGCTGGGGTCTTGGACATTGCCAGGGGTTGCTCCTCAACCCAAGCACCTTGGCTCTTACAGCCCACTGGAAGGGTTACCCTGGAGGGCCACCATGAGGTGGTCCAACACCCACCCAACACCCACCTCACCACCTTTTGATGCCCTAAGTTCCCCGTCGCCGAGAGGCACAGCGGCGCTAAGGAGACACGAGCCACACACTGCTTCAGGTAATAGTTTATTTTCTCCAGGGGTGTAAAATGTGCAGCAGGTACGTGTATAGGACTGCTGTTTTCTTAGCCAAGAGGAGTCGCAACCAAACAAGAGACCGAAACAAAGAAACCTAACAGTATCCTGCCTACAGCAATTAGTGCAAGTCATGTAAAACATCAGTTCAACACAGGAAAACAAGGGAAAAAAATACCAAAAAAAAAGGCATTTCCAAGCCACAGGTATTTTCTCTCCTACCGTTGGGGCAGCGGGAATCCCAGAGGTGGGGCTGGGTGGGAGGGGGGATGGGGCTGCCTTCATTTGGGCTACAAAGAGGGGCTTTTCTTATCATCTCATCTCCATCTCATCTCATCTCATCTCATCTCATCTCAGGGTTTTCCTTTTGGCTTGGAAAGAAAGTCACTTGTGGACCAAGGAGGTGCAGACTGCCCCAGATGCCAAAAGTTGACAGCAAGACCCTAAAAACCCCAAGCCAAACCAACTGCAAAACCACAGCATTTTCTGAAAATGAGATGTTTGGCATCTTGCTTCATTTACTCTCTTAAATCTCCCCTCTGTAACCACACAGTCTTCCAGCTTCAGGGCATCTCAACTGTAAATAAAGCACTAATCCCCCCCCAAATTGGTGTGTAAATGCTTGGGATGGAGGGGTCGGGGATGGGGGGCACAAGAGGTCCCAAGGGGACAGAGGCAGAGCAGGAGCAGTGATGAGGCAGCAATTGCAGCCCTACTGGTTTCACTGGGAGCCCTGCCCAGGATCACACATTCAGGTCTAAAAAATTTCAAGGGGTATTTTCATAAATTAATAACTTTTTTTTTTTCCTGACAAATGGAAAAGCCTTTTGCTTCCCAAAGCACAGGCTTGCTTTTCCACATTTTTTTTTAAATTTTATTTTAATTTTTTTTGGGGGGAGGAGGGGGGTTATTTCATTTCTCCAGCGTGGCTGGAGGAAGAGGCTCCGGCACCGCGCTCGCCAAAGGCTTCCCAGCCAAGGGCAGGGAGCTAGCTGCTCGCCCGTCCCCCAGCTCGGTTGGGTCCACGGGGAGATGCTCCTTTTTGCTGCAGCAGACACCTGGTGCAAGCCAGCACCGTGTGTGCCTGCAGCATCACCCCGGCACCGCTCTCCCTCCCACCCCTGGGCTGGTGGGGATCCAGCAGCTGCTCGGGAGCAGGAGAGGAGCCATATGTTGCCGCTAACAAGCATTTACCAAAGCTGGTTTCTTCCCGGGATTCCCATGTGCCTGATTAGCAGCACAGGTCCTACAAGCAGTTTTCAGAGTTTTCACCCTCCCCTTGCAAATCTTTTGTTGTTGTTGTTGTTTGGTTTGGGTTTTTTTTTTTTTTTCATTTGTTCTTTTTTTTTTATATATTGGAAGTACAAGCAAACNNNNCCTCCAGATCTCTCTTGGGTTGAGGTGCCCAGAACTGGACACAAGACTCAAGGGCTGGCCTCACCAGTGCTGAGTACAGGGGGACAATCACCTCCCTGCTTCTGCTGGTCACACCATTTCTAATACAAGCCAGGATGCCCTTGGCCTTCTTGGCCACCTGGGCACACTGCTGGCTCATGTTCAGCCCCTTGTCACCCAGCACCTCCAGATCCTGCCAGGCAGCTCCAGCCACACTGCCCCAAGCCTGTAGCCATGCCTATCAAATATGAGCATAGAATGGGATTAAAATCACAAGATTAGAAAGAAATGTATTTAAAATAGCTGAAAAGTAATTTTTCTTTTTTTTCTTTTTCTTTTTTTTCTCCTTTTTTTTTCCTTTTCTTTTTTTTTTTTTTTTTTTTTTTTTTTTTTTTTTTTTTTTTTTTTTTTTTTTTTTTTTTTTTTTTTTGGTTTTGTTTTGTTTTGTTTGTTTTTGTGCTCAAAACCACACAGTTTACGTGCTGACCCTGCCATGGTCCTGCAGGCTCTGGGCACAGATGCTCAATGACCAGCCAACCGCCCTGGGACAGGAAATCCAATTTCCGTCTTCTCAAGCCACATTTTTGGACTGTGCCTGTGGGGCCAGACCCCTGCCTGAGCACCTGACTCTTCCTGGCAGCACGAGAGAAGGAAAATAACTACTGGCTGTGACAACCCAGGGTGTTTGGCTGGGATTGCAGTGGGGTGTATGACTAATGAGCCCAAATCCCTCGTCCCCAGGATTGGGAGGATGGACTTGGGATTTCCCATTGCATTCACATCCAAAACAGACTGGCAATCCAAGCTGACCAAGCTGGGCTGTGCCAGTGTCCCAACCCCAGTGACAGGACAAGGGACAAACTTGAACATAGGAAGCTCCATCTAAACATGAGGAGGAACTTCCTCACTTTGTGCTTGGCAGAGCCCTGACTGCCCAGAGAGGTGGTGAAGTCTCCTTCTCTGGAGACATTCAAACTCCACCTGGACCAACTCCTGTGCAACCTACTCTAAGTGGAACTATTGTCAGGGGACTGGACTAAATAATCTCCAGAGGTCCCTTCCAACCCATAGCATTCTGTGATTCTGTGAGAGGTTTTGCCATGGACTGCCCCACCAACTGATTAGAGAGGAAGGAGCTGCGGTGCTGGGAACATCCTATCTCTCCCTGTGGTTACCCTTATCTCACTGTTGCTGTGGGAAAGCAAAGCAGTTTAGTCCAAACTCGCTTTTTCAAACCACGTTGGTAGTTAGTATAGATAGGCAGGTGCCATCGAAGGTGATTCATCACACCCTTGGGAGGTCCAGCGTAGGTGGGGTGAATCACCCTCCAGCAGTACCCGCCTCCCTCCAGAGCCAGGATGGCTTCAGAGGATGGCTGGAAATCAAGTTGCAGGTTAGGACACCCAAAATTAAAGGGTCACCATGTAGGTGTCTAGGTATGCAACAGGGTGTCTGTTAATTCACTTCCAAAAGACTGAACAACATGGCAGGAGTCCCACCATTCCTACCTGGAACCATTTTTTCCTGGATTTTGCATCTCTTTCAAAAATAACACGGAAAATCTGCAACTCCTTAGCAGCAATGCATGAATTACAGAGCTCAGGTTCATGTCACCTGTGTTCACAACATCACAGAATGGTTTGGGATGGAAGGGATGAGCAGGGACATCTTAGACCTCAATGAGCCAGAAGTAGATCAGAGCTTCATCCAACCTGGTCTTGAATGCTTCCAGGGATGGAGCTTCTACCACCTCTCTTGGCCACCTAGGCCTGTGTCTCACTGCTCTCACCATAAAAAATTTCTTCCTTATATCTAGTCTGAATCTCTCCTCTTCTCATTTGGAGCCATTACCACTTGCCCTGTCGCAACAGGACCTATTAAAATGTTTGTCCCCAGCTTTCTTCTAAGTCCCCTTTAGGGACTGGAAGGGGCCCTAAAGTCTCCCTGGAGCCTTCTCTTCTCCAGGCTGAACCCCCCAACTCTCTCAGCCTGTCCTCACAGCAGAAGGGCTTCAGCCCTCCCAGCATCTCTGTGGCCCTCCTCTGGCCCTGCTCCAACAGGTCCATGTCCTTCTGCTGTTGGTGGCCCCAGAGCTGAAGGCAGCACTCCAGGGTAGTCTCCCTAGAGTGGAGCAGAGGGGCAGGATTCCCTGCTGGGGATGCAGCCCAGTGCTCATTGGTACCTTATGCAGCCACGGTGAGAAGACATGCAAACATCTACCATAAAACAAGCTTGGAGAGAGCCCCACATCCTTCCAGCCCAAGGCCTGGTGCTCATCACACGCATCCTGGCTGGAGAAGGGGATCAAAACCCCAGAAAGGCACCTCCATGATTAGCTGGGCTCCCACGTGGATACCTGTGGCCTGGAGTCACCGCACAACATTGAAATGGGAAGAAGCAGGGTTTTCTCTAGTCCTCCCTCTCCAACCCAAAACACGATTGCTGCCAGCACCCTCCCAACCCAACCCAGCGCAACGCGGGAGAATCAACCTTAACTCATTAGCCGTCAGCAGCATCGCAATGCCAACGAACTCCTCGGGCCAGAGCCCGTACCAGCTACATGCCTAATTGATGCCTGATTATTTTGGCTTTCCGAAAGAGGCCTTGGGAAAGCACTGAAATTTGTGACCAGCAACCGTTATATGTAGACTTGAGGCCACGGGGATGGCCGTGCCATCCCAAAGAGGGAGGCAGGTCAGCATCTCCAGTGCCGTAGCCTTCTCAGCGTGTGGCCACTGGCAAGAGAACCAAGTCCTGCCAGGAGCTTCAATCAACAGAGTTTAATAAACACCTAAAAGGATCTAGGATCTTTTTTTTATCATCCACTTTCTAGCANTTGGATACTTTACAATGACTCCAAATCGTAGACAAAAAAAACACCTGAAGTTACCAGTCATCTGCAAAACGTTGCTTGTGTAAGAAGTTGATACAGATTTAAAAAAGAAAAAAAAAGAAGAGTTTGATGCAGTTCTAAGAAGGTGGGGTTTTTTACCTTTTTTTTTTCTTTTTCTCTTTTTTTTTTTTTTTTTGGTTTTTTTTTTTTTTTTTTTCTTTTTCTTTTTTCCACCTGGAGTCCTTGTGGNCCAACGAACTCCTCGGGCCAGAGCCCGTACCAGCTACATGCCTAATTGATGCCTGATTATTTTGGCTTTCCGAAAGAGGCCTTGGGAAAGCACTGAAATTTGTGACCAGCAACCGTTATATGTAGACTTGAGGCCACGGGGATGGCCGTGCCATCCCAAAGAGGGAGGCAGGTCAGCATCTCCAGTGCCGTAGCCTTCTCAGCGTGTGGCCACTGGCAAGAGAACCAAGTCCTGCCAGGAGCTTCAATCAACAGAGTTTAATAAACACCTAAAAGGATCTAGGATCTTTTTTTTATCATCCACTTTCTAGCATCAATGAAAGTTAAGGGTGATTGTCCCGTGAGAAACTAAGGCAAATTTGTGTGTGTGTGTGTGTGTGTCTTTCTCTCTCCTTTTTTGATTATTTTTTTCCATTGTTTTGTACATAAAGCAATCACATAAAAATAGTTATGAATAGAAAAATTGCAAAGGTTTTATCCCCTTTAGACAAATNGATTTCTTTTTGGAGGAGGAAGCGAGTGTTGAGCGGTTCCTCAGGATCGTTCTGCTCGAGATGGTCTCAGAGCAGAAGTCCTTCATGCCCCCATGGTGGGGCTGTGGATCCTGGATCACTCATGTCCCCTCCTGTGCTCCGGTGGGGAGATCCTCATCCAACCACCGCTTAAAGGTGGCACCATCAATGGGAAAACCAAAAAATTAATGAACCCGTGGTCCTCTTATTCACTTTGATTCTGCTGACATTAAAAGGTAACAGTAAAAGGAGAAAGTAAAAGCCCTAATTTGTAACATTTACATTTTCAGGCGCTGTTTTCATGTAAAACCAGCTTCTCGGGGCACCCATCACAAGCCATCTCAGCTGAAGGTAAAACTGGCGTCCTACCACATCTAAGAGGAGCCACTGGAAGCAGATGGCCACGAAAAGCCTTTATCCTGAAAAGCAGATCATGTTTCTAGGGGCTGAAGGAGACTGATAGGGTGATTCTAGCCAATCTACCTTCTTTTTTTTGCGCCTAAAAGGAAATATTACATAGGGGTGGCCGACCCAGAGTCCACAGGGATGCTGGGGAGGACCCCGGACCTGGTGGCCACTGTGGGCAACTTTCAGTTTGGAGCACCCCATCACATGTTACCAATTCATCTTTTGAACCAACAAATGGTGAAGAAATACTATTTCTGTTTGCTTCCAAGCAGATAACTTCATCTGCCAGAAACCTTCTGTGGACACCTTACCCATATAGATCCCTGGAGACAAGCAGCAGGGAAATTTGCACACCCAATTTTTTCCCATTGACATTATAGATCTGGGGACACTCAAGTATCTTGAAAGTTTTTGTCATCAAGATATATATCTATATCTATATCTATATGGGCATTAGGGAGAATTAAGGATAAAACCCCAAACATTTCAGAACGGTCAGCAGAAGTGAATTCTGACTCTTTGGTTTGAAACAACTTTTTCATTTCAAAATTCCCACGTGGTTTATTTTCACAAAGCAAGGGTTTAAAAAAACCCTCAGCATCAAAACATTTCTGATCCTTCCAAGAATTTCCCTTCACCTTTGCAAGCAACTCGAGTTAAAATACTCATAATAGGCTTTGGTTGTCCTTTGTCCTTCTGAAATCTGGAAATGGGCAAAGAACCAAAATAAGTCAAAAATCCCCTTTTTTACCCAGCTTTGCTCCTGGGTGATTTTCTATCTTTTTTATTTTTATATTTTTAATTTTTTTTTTTAATTTTTTGATGTTTTATTTTTTTAAGTTCCCAACTCATCCTGCACAGCAGGGCTTTCACCAGCCCTGCAAATTTGATATACCACCGAGAAAGGCAACAGCTAGGATCATCCTCCTCCTCCTCTCAATGTGGCTGTTTGACCCTCCTCTTTATCCCCTGTAGAACAAATTTTGCTGCCAGACTTGGGAATCAATTATAAAACAATACAAGAAAGTCTTTTGACCAAAAGGGCCAAGGAATGCAATGTATCAAAACCAAGTCTGGACAGCTTGTTGGTGTCCAGTAGGCTCTGTGGGTGGAAAATGGGGAGTATCTCCTCCAGAAGAGCCATCTCATAATGGCGGCCATGCCCTGGACTAAGGCAAGTGACATTTTTGGGAGCCTTGAAGAGAGCAGCAATCCTGGCCTGGCCTTCCCAGATAGAACCATGAGCAGTGGGCAGCTGGATGGGACAACAAGTGCTCCACAGCCCCAAAGCCAAGTGCATCACAGTCTAAAGTGCCAGTGGCCAAGGGGTGCAGCACTTGCTGACCCACCTGCTCATCACAGGGCTGCCCCAAGCCCCATGTAGGCCATGGTAGTGGGGGGAAAGGGGGAAGGGGGCGTGTGACAAAGAGCTTCTTGGGAGCCAGACAATGCAAAAGGGCAGGCAAGGACCCCAAGAGAGCTGTTTGCTCTGTTGGGAAGGGAGCGGACCCATGGTGGGTTGATACCCACCACGGGGTTTAGTTGCTTGCCTCTGAGATGGGAGCTATGTGGCCAAGCCCTGCCAAGCCGCTGAAGCCCGTGCTCCAAGGATCAGGAAGGGGGAAGAATGGTTGGGCAGCAAGGTTTTCATTATGGCCCAGGGCGAAGGCGAAGATGCTCGCGTTCCTCTCCATGTCCAGCTGGGCTCGCCTGAGGAGCTTCATCTGGGTTTCTTCAAACTGGCTCTCCAGCTCCTGCAAGCTGAAAGTGGTGTTGGCCCCGCTCAAAAAGTGCTTGGGGCTGGGGCCAGGAAGGCACATCGCCGCGCCGCCGAGGTGGCCGCTCATCTCCTCCAACGTTGGGGGCATCATGAAGTTCTTGTCCACCGGTGGACCACCGGGAGCGAAGAGCAAGCCGGCCGCTCTCCACGCTGCCGGTTTGCGTCCTCGACGGGGTCGCGTGATGCGGCAGCTCTGGCGCTTGATGTGGCGATGGAGGTGGTCGGAGCGGGTGAAGCTCTTGTAGCAGAACTCGCACTGGTAGGGACGGACGCCCGTGTGGATGCGCATGTGGTTCTTCAGGTCGTAGTTGTGGACGAATTTGGCGTTGCAGTGGATGCAGAGGTATGGCCGCTCCCCTGTGTGCTTCCGCATGTGGATTTTGAGCTTGTCCTGCCTGCAAAAGAAAAGACTCCGGGTCAGGCGACATGGGCGGAAAGGGACGCCACTGAGATTGTTCCTTGGGTGGGGAACTCAAACCAGGGCTTCCAGCCACAGCACTGCCCCAATTTACAGATGCCATCCACATTCTCCTTCCCGGGGTCACGGCGCCCAAGCATCGCACAGACCCAGCCCTCCACACCAGGAGTTTGCAGCCCATCCCAACAAGTTCGAAACAGCCTAAACTGGAGGAAAGCCCACTCTGGATTAAACCCCATTTGGGGCTATCTAAATAAGTACCAGGACATACCTGCCTGTAAATAAGGGAATTAGTTGAGTTCAGAATCATAGAACAATAGGCTGGTTTGAGTTGGAAGGGACCTTAAAGATCATCCAGTCCTGACCCCTCTGCCATGGGAAGGGACACCTCCCACCAGACCAGGTTGATCAAAGCCTTGACCAACTTGGTCTTACCATCCTCACACCAAAGAAGTTCTTCCTGAGATCTCATTTCAATCTCCCCTCTTTCAGTGTAAAACCCTTCCACCTCGTCCTATGGCTCCTCTCCCTGATAAAGGCGACGGGAAGGTGAGGAGCTCATCCCAGAGCTCATGGGCAACCCTGTTGAAACAGAAGTTCCTCCTGGAGCTGCTTTTTTCCCTTTCCTTTTATCCTTGCACTGACCACTGGGTGTCTCAGGAGCTTTGGTTTGAAGCGGGAGCATGGCGCAGGGTGAGGCAGGCAGAGGTGCCGGCAGCTCCTGGGTGCTCCTCACCCTCCGTCCTTCCCTGCCATCTCCAAGGCCAGCACGTGTCCAGCCTCTCACAGGTTTTTGGGGAAGACTTTGTAAACACAGCCTTAGATCAGCATAATAGCACTTATTTACACAAATATAGTTGGGTTTGGTTGGTTTGTTTTGCTTTTTGGTTTTGCTGTTTAAGGGGAACATCTGAAAAGCAGCACGGATGTTTTCCCAAGCTGACAGTCTGGTGTTGGCTTTTGTTGTTCTCCTGATAAGAAAGTGTTTCCTCCCGTAGTCTACAGCAATCACAGCAAAGGCTTGTGCTCCGAAAAAGCCCGGCGCGCCGTGCAGGCGTTAGCAGTGTGGCAGAGAATAGGGAGAATATACAGAGCCACCTCGTCCTTAGACAGAAAACAGCGTGAGTGAGCCAAAAAACCTGCCAAAGCCACTCCACCCGCCCCCAAAAAAGAGTATTTAAGCTGGCTGGTTAAAGCCCTTTGCACTGATTTCTGCCACCTCGCCCCTGTGCATCCTGAAGAGAGTTTTGGCTGAGCGGCAGCACGCTGGTGTCACCCTCTCCCAGGGACGGCTGGACCCCCGCCTTCCCACTGAGGGGAGGGGTGGGAGGGGTGAATGGGCAAAAAGACACGTTTCCCCCCAAAACCCCACTCTCTCTCCCACCCACCCCAGGCCCCGCAAGCCCCGAGGACACAGCTGCCGGGGAAGATTTCCTTCCCTTCCCCAAGGCTCATACTGGGGCAGCGGAGCCGCCAGAGAGATGAGCGCAGGGGCAGCGTTGGGAAATGTTAATAAAAAGCAGAGCTGCCAGCCCCACCTATAATGCAATTTAAGCCCATATATGTAATGTTTAACCTAGCAGGGATGGCTTTTCCTAATACACCATGCAGCCTGCCAGGATTGTATAACGTAAATACAGGAAAAGCTGTTTGGTTTTGTTGGGTTTTTTTGTTGGTTTTATTGTTTTTGGGTTGTTTTTTTTTTGGTTTTTTTTCCCACTTTTTCAGGCTATTACCCATCCCTGGCGGCAGACGGGGAGAAACTCAATCCTCCCTGCCCCGGCAGCATCTCCGTGGGATGGAAGAGAGGTTTTTTTACGGCTCTACCTGGAGAAGCTCAGGGGTTGGGGGAAGGGAAGGAGGTCGAGATGCTGTGACTGCGGTGAGGATGAGGATGAGGCACGGGAGGACAACGCAGGCTTTGCGGGATGGGAGCTGGGCTCCCGGGCTCTCCGAGGGAGGACCACGCTCCGCGTTGTGTGAATAACCTTAATGCAATTGCATTAGGAGAGCGATTAGGGCTCTGAGAGCTGTCACAACACAAATAACAGGAACAAATAATGTTAACCTTTCTGGCTGGAACGGCTTCTCCTTGAGCGCTCCGGGGTTGTCTTTGGTGGAAAAGCTGAAATGTTTGCCGTTTTCTCCAGCGTTTTAGCAGGGTAAACCGGCATGCTAGGAGCTGAGCAGCCTTTGTTTAAGGGAAAAAAAATTAATGAGCTATTAAATGAAGTCCCGCTTCCTGCCCTCGGCTGTCCCTGGCAGTCGGGGGTGGCAGATCCAGGTGCACGTGGGGTCCTTGTTGCGGGACAGGGGGTCCCACGGATGGGCAGGGGAAGGGATGCGACAGGGAGGTCGGGAGACCCTCATTCCCCTCAAAATCGTATTCTCTCTCTATTTTTCCCCAAATAAATCTGCCCCACCTCGGTTCCTCCAGCTCAGAAATCATGTGAAAGAGCCATTCACCCAGAAATCCCACCGGGGAACCTCAGGTCCCCTGCAGCCCTCTGGGGACCCCGAGGAGACCGTCTGGGTTCGCATCTCCCCGGGGAAGGCAGCGGGCACGGCCGTGGGTGCGAGCCTGATGCTATGGGGAAGCGTGAGATCCTCCACCCCCACCAACCCCCAGAGCAAAACACGAAAAGCAAGCGGGCAGCATTCGAGAAATGCTGGCAGAAACCTCCTGCCACGTCTCAATCACCCCCACTTCAATACACTTTCTCCCCAAAAGGAGAGATCTCGCATCAGAGTAATGCTGAAAACGGCTAGGAAAGAAAAAAGCAACAACCAACCAAACATCCCCGTGCTAACCAAAATGCTTCCAAATGCACTTAAAAAATAAACCAACGTTTTGAAATTTCTACTTTGCTCAGGGTGTCAAAGGAGGGAAATAAAAACCCCACCAACCCTCCAGCTCCCGGAAGGGAGACCCCAACAAGTGGCTCTGTTTCGGTGAGTGACGATGGGAGACTGTGCCGCTGGGTTAACCCCCATTTTCCTTGTGGTTATTTTGTGGGGCTCAAGTCCTCCTACCCTTCTGCTTTGTATTTAGAAGCTGTTGAGAACACGGCGCAGGGGTGGGGGGGATGCAGAAACTCTCAGGTTTAAGCCTGAGTTAGTATTGGGCCACAGTAGAACATCTCTGCCTGGTGCTTGTAAATGTCAAGATGCTGATTTAACCTGCCTGGATTAGGTGTCAGGATCCCTGAATCCCCACCTGAACCCTCCTCCTAACTTTTGCGGTGACTGTGAGTCAGTCTGTGCCTCAGTTTCCCCAAGGAAGCCAAGGCTGCTGCCCGTGCTTGTAAAAGACTTCGGGAGCCCTCTGGGAAGGCTCAGCTTTGAGGAAGGTGTCAGTGATGAGTCAAGCCAAGCTATTTCCTCATCAGCAATTAGCACCCTCAGCATCACACCCCACAGAGCTTTGGGGACTGTGGGATGGGGCTGGTTGGGTGGTCCCTCCAGTCCGGGGATGCAGCCATGCTGATGGGGGCTGAACCCATCCCGTTCCTCCCAGCAAAGCTGACCCAGCAGCGCTCAACCTGGGGATGCAGGAGCCGGATCCCAATTCCCACAGGTGGGAATCATCACCAGGCAGTGGCCTTTTCCCCTGCAAAGACCAGGGTGGCCCGGCTCAGGCAGGACACTCCCCGCATGGTAACACGGCGCCTGCCACACTAACGGAGCGCAGCGAGGAAACTTATTTTTGGGTCAAATCCTCGTCATCTGCATGACTTCCCCTCGAATCTTATCACAGGGAGGGGAGAAGAAAAGACAGGCTGAAGGCAGGAGCACCCCAGGTGTCCGGCCATTGTCAGGAGCTCGCCTTTGCCTACTGCGCCTATTATTTTCCTCTGGTCTGCTCCCCCCAGAGTAATAGGGCTCTTTCCTCATTCTCTCTCTCTCTCTCTCTCTTTCTCTCTCTCTCTCATTCACACGCAGCCAGGAGCTGAGATACCACGCTCTTGTCGGAAAGCTTTATTATTATGGTAAAGATTGTACTCATTAGATATTAATTACACCCAGCAAGAGCAGGTCCAGGAATCTATTTGTCTCTGCTCACCGATTAAATTTGCCCAGCTTTCCAGAGGAGGGATGGAAGCTGTAGCATTAGATTTGCAAAGCCCCCTCTGATTTATTACCATTGAGGGGTCTGCTGGGGCAAAGAGAGGTCCAAAGTAACTGGGAATTGATACCAGGGGTGGATCTGGCCTGTCACATCTGCCTTGGAGCAGCCCATGTTGGGGCTGGTCTCACCTAAACTGAGATATCTAAAAGTTGGGTGCCTTATCTAAGCCCCATAGATTGTCTTTGTGGTCAAGGATGACACCTCTGCTCATCCCCTTTCCTCCTCTACCTCTCTGAGGGGGGTGATCTCTTTCTACTGACCATGAAAGGAGACACAGTGCCAGGCTCTTGGGCAGCCAATGTGACAAGTCATAGAATCATAGAATCATTCAGGTTGGAAGAGACTTTTAAGATCATTGAGTCCAACCATCAACCCAACGCTGCCAAGCCCAACACTAACCCATGTCCCTCATAGAAAG
>VZTM01013828.1:137286-153021 GCA_013400555.1 Jacana jacana | reverse complement strand
TATATTTACAGTTGCATTTTGAACTCCCCATGCTGTCATTACGATGTCAGGCGAAATTACATGTGCGATAACCAGGCACGAGCTCGGGAAGGCTTTACAAGGAAACGTTTTCAAGGGAGGCTGCTCACACGCCCGAACTCAAAGGGGGACGTCCAAAGAAGTCTCTGAATTACAGGGCACCGGCTGCAGCCAGAACTTGGCCTCGCTGCAGCTGAACAGATGGAATTTAGGCTTTTTTTTTGGGGGGGGGGTGTCTTCGCTGGGTAAAGTGTGGTCTTACTTCTGCTGGGGTAACTGCGGATCGATCCCAAGGATTTAACTGATGCTAATCTGGATTTGCACCACGGCAAAGAGGACGAGGACGTTACGGTGCTCTGCAAGGGCAGTCTGCCAGATGGATCCGAATTGCACCAGCCTCCCGTGACCTTCTGTGCTGGTGCCACCATGAAGATGTTGGCACGGGATCTGCAGCTAGGTCAGGACATCCAGAACGAGCAGCACAGGCACAAGAGCTAGAACAAGGACAGCTAGAGCGTTACAAAAGCTTCTTATATCAAAGCAGCTGGTTCCCTTTCACACAAAGGACTGCATATGCCCCTAAACAGCACTTCAAGACTGAAGACGGATGCGCTCTCATGGTCCAAGATGTGTCAGAGGCATAAGAAATGAACCCCAGCTTCTCATCCACTATCAGGCCAGAGGTAACTACTCCTCACAGCTCTGCCTTTGAGGCTGTTCTGATGAAAATCCCAGTTTCTACTGGGAAAAAGTAGCAACTGGGTTTCTTCCAACTGCTATGGGCAGCTGGGTGAAGAGAATTTGGCTGGTACTCCTGGAGGATGGTTCCAGGAGCACAGTGATAGAGGCAGCAACCTCCAGAAGAGAGGCATTATCTTCCATTGGCACAGCTGGATGTATAAACCAACATCTGTACAGCTCTGACTGCATCTGCTTCGGGGGAAGAGAGCAAATATAACTAGGCCAGATGAGTTGAAATGCTAAAACTTGCAGGCAAACCTATGGGATGTTATAGATCAACCTCATGGTGCAGCATGACACGTCCCTACCTACAGAGGTTTTGTCCATGATCTCCCAGGCAGAGAACCATAGAATAATAGAATGGTTTGGGTTGGAAGGGACATTAAAGAGCATCTAGTCCAACCCCCCTGCCATGGGCAGGGACACCTCCCACCAGAACAGGTTGCTTAAAGCCCTATCCAACTTGGTCTTGAACCCCTCCCTCCAGGGATGGGGCAGCCACAGCTTCTCTAGACAACCTGGGCCAGGGTCTCACCACCCTCACAGCAAAGAAGTTCTTCCCCACATCTCATCTCAGTCTCCTCTCTTTCAGTGAAAAACCCTTCCCCCTCATCCTATGGCTCCCCTCCCTGATCATGAGTCCCTCCCCAGCTTTCCTAGAGCCCTGTTAGGGATGGAAAGGGGTTCTAAGTTCTCCTGGGAGCTTTCTCCTCTCCAGGTTGAACCTATCTCAGCTGTCTCAGCCCGTCCTCACAGCAGAGGGGCTCCAGCTCTCCCAGCATCTCCATGGCCTCCTCCTCCTCTCCATGGCGGATCAGAGGGGCAGAATCCCCCACCTCATCCTGCTGGCCACGCTGCTGGGGATGCAACCCAGGATGAGGGGGCGCTCTCTGGGCCAGATGCAGAGAGTATTTTATGGAGCATCTGCTTTGCTCCCACTCTCTTACACCAGAACCAAAATCCAGGCATCTAAGACAGCAGCAACCCCAAGTACCTGCATGATGGAGAAGTGCAGCACGTGGCTGCTTCTGCCTGCTCTCACCAGCGCTGCACGTTTGACACATCTCCCGAGCAAAGGACTGTAGGATGCTCAGGGCTCAGTGTGTTTGGGAACCGTCCTGAAGAGCACCATCAGAAATGTGGGACCACTCACACTATTTCAGGACATATTTTTTGTCCTGGGTGGGGAAACATCAGCATTTCGCTGTCAGGATTCTGCATCTCTGTTCACAGCACAAATATGCCAGTCTCTGGTCAAACATACTACAGTGAATTCTCTCTAAGAGAGGAAAATTCATTAGTTAAGGGGCCACACACACACACACACACAAAAAAGCAGACATTTGGAAATGTCTACCTCTCCATCCACCCACCTCGCCTTCCATCTGTGGGCGCTTTTAATCCACATTACGTTGTTTCATACACGTTTCACATCAGCACTTCAATTTCTTCTGAGTAGATGCTCACCAAAACATGAGCCTAAACTCCACCTCTTGCATTTTATGTGCTGTCTTGGTTTTTTGTTGTTGTTGTTTGGTTGTGGTTTTTTTTTTACCTGCCATATGTATCATAAAATCACAGAATGGTTAGAGTTGGAAGGGACCTTAAAGATCATCAAGTTCCAACCCCCTTGGCATGGGCAGGGACACCTCCCACTAGAATATATATATATATACTTATATATATATTTACACCCATTCAACCCTTTCCTAGGAATGGGCAGGAACCCAGCTGCTTGCCAGTGCTGCACTTCAGAGCCCCAGAACAGACACCCCAGCGCCCCAGGGACTTTCCTCTTCCTCTCTTTGGCACTTCAACATTCTTCAGGAAGGCACTCAAGCCCTGTTCTGACCACTGCCTCCGTTTGCCAGCCCTGCCCCTGCCCGAGCTCTGTGCCAGGTGGAAGGGAGGAAGGCTGGCTTTGTTGGCATACCTGAGGACAGGCAGAAGGACGAGCTCCCGGCACGCAGAACAAAGCCCCGAGTGATTGCAGAGCTTCGCCCTCCGCCGAGTGCAATTATGGTTAGAGAAAACCCGTGTTTAGAGCTGAATCCTTCCAGTTAGGGGGGGAAAAAAAAGGAAAAACAACAAAAAAAAAAGGGATTTAATTATATGGTAATGGTGCCTTGGGCACCATTGGCGAGGGGAGGGCAGATGTGGGTACAATCAAGGCTGCCCTCCCCTTGCCCAGGTAGGTGCTGGTGTCTCTAGCTGTCGTGGATGGTGAAAATGGGTATTTGAAGTCTCCCTCCATGGCTGAGGAAGGCTGAGCACTGAATTGGGCTCACAAGGGATGCTAAAGAGGTTCAAGCAATCTGGTCTAGTGGGAGGTGTCCCTGCCCATGGCAAGAGGTTGGAGTATGATGGTCTTTATGGTCCCTTCCAACAGGAACCATTCTACGATTCTAAAGTATGGGGAATTTAAAAGAAAGCCAGGAGAGAGATGCCTGCCTCACCAGGCTAGAAGCAATGGGAAGAGTTTCAAGGGGAGATGGGTGGCCAAAATACCCAAACCTTTCCCCTTGCCCTTTCCCTGAGTCTTGGCTCTCTGAGGTCGGTGATGGGCTAGGCTTGGTTTCCACTCCCTCTTCCACATGGGGACTGCCGAGGCAGAGCTCCATGCGAGCTGCTGGCATTTTGCACGCAGAGATGGGCTAGGGGACTTTGCAAGCCCCAAGAGCTTGACCAGGCCCTTGTAAAAAACACTTTATGGAGGAAAAGATATGATCCAGTTAAACATCCAGAGCTCCTCGATGCGGCATCTGCCAAGGTACATGTTCATGAATTGCGTGCATCAGAGAATATTTTTCTAGCCCTGTCTTTTCTTCCATTTATTTTAAGGAACGGAATGCGGTTTCCTCTCCTGCATTTCTCATATTTTGCTTAAAAATAAAATTTGAACCTCTATCAAACCAAACAGCTTCTTGCCCAAGGTGGTAAAAAAAAAAAAAAAAAAAAAAGAAGAAGCTTCTTCCACAGTGAACCCATTAGGAAGGGGGAATATAAGTTCCCCCGTGGATGTACTTCCCCCAGCAGCGTTTAGCCCCGAAAAACCAGTGCAAAATTTCCAGTGGATCCTTTGTAGTGTCGCAGATGACTTCTCGGAAAAGTAGAAGGCATCTAGCAGAGCACCATCTGATTTATACTTAGAGCAGGGCAACCTTAACGGCAGCAGGAGCCCGGGTGTAAATCTCCCGGCAGAGACGAAGCAGCTTGCACAGCCCCGGTTCCCCTGGATCCGCTCTGCTCTGAGCTGCTGCATAAGAATGAGGCTTTATGGTAAAAAAGAAACAGGAGGGACATGTCCTTCTGGCGGATCGGAGGGATTTCTAAGGGCGCAGCACTATAAATAATCATTCCAGCCGTTTTGCGCAGGCTGGATAAGGCACAGAGCAGGTATCAAGGAGACCACAAAACTGAAGCAAAGGCTGGAGCCCCTCTGCTGTGAGGACAGGCTGAAAGAGTGGAGGGGGTTCAGCCAGGAGAAAAGGCTCCAGGGAGACCTTAGAGCCCATTTAAGTCCCTAAAGGGGCTCCAGGAAAGCTGGGGAGGGACTCGTGATCAGAGGGGGCAGCCACAGGATGAGGGGGAAGGGTTTTACACTGAAAGAGGGGAGATTGAGATGAGTTCTGGGGAAGAAATTGTTTCCTGTGAGGGTGGTGAGACCCTGACCCAAGTTGCCCAGAGAAGCTGTGTCTGCCCCATCCCTGGAAACATTCCAGGTGTGGTTGGATTGGGCTCTGAAGAACCTGATTTAGTTGAAGATGTCCCTGCTCATGGCAGGGGGGTTGGAACAGGATGATCATTAAGTTCCCTTCCAACCCAAACCATTCTGTGACTCTATGAAGACCCACTGGTTTGAGTTAGACATGGAGGCTGCCAGGCACTCCCATGCATCACTGCTTTCCAAAAGGCTGAAAGCCTTCCCTTTCCACGCAGCCAGAGATGATGTAGGACTCCCTGGATGTATACACACCTATCCTGCCATCCAAACCTACAACCAAGGGACTATGCATGCAAACACATCCTCCTTGCCACCCCCTTTGCACAGATGAGTCGTGAGGACAGTTGCCACATAGCAGGGCATGATGCCATGCTCACTCCCACTCCATGCAGACCACTCACCCCTGAGATCTCATACCCACTCCAAACCTAGACCAACACCAAATAAACACAAATATCCTTGGAGGCAAGCAGGGATGGACAGCAGCAAAGGACATGGATGCCTCCATAATCTAATTTATTTATTTCTCATTATTGCCAACTTTTGCTATTCAGACAATGCCTGTCCTGTCCGCAGAGCAAAAACCCACCTCTAGCAACCCTGATGAAGCCCTACATGACTTCCACCTCTCTTTGACCTTCACCAAGGGCAGGCTGCACCCCTGCTCTGTAGAGGCATCTGAGTTTAAAGGTGTTGGAGGGAGCCCTGTGCAAGAATAAAGAGGAGGCTGCTTGTGAAAATGCACGCTGAAATGAGAAAACTAAATGAATGGCCACTCCTAAAACAGAAAACTCCTGCCATAAAGCAGATTCTGATAAAAAAAAAAAAAAAGAAAAAAAAGAGAGAGAAACACTTGTGCACTGCCCTGCTTTGCTAAACAGGCAGATGGGACCTGTATTTCTCTTCTGAAACTTTAATGGGAAGAATATGATCCTGCTGCAAGCACATTTTATATGCCTGGCGATTAAAGAGGAAGGGAAGGGCATAATTTATAGAATTGTGAAACACAGAGGATAGCTTTCTGGCTGCAATGCTTCTTTATTTTCTTGTTGTTCCTTTTATTCTTCCTCTTCCTTCTAGGTCTGTGAAGGGTGATGGATAGGCACCAGTGGGGACAGAAATCTTCCTTTTATATTCACAGGGCAGGTACCACACCAGCAACCGCAGCAGCTACGCAAGCTGCACCTCCTCTGAGCAAGAACAACCCTGAGACCCAAAAAAAAGTGCTTCCGTGTGTCCTCAGGCTTTCATCGGGTGCTCTCCTGCTCCTACAGCTACCTCACCTCTCAGTCATTAACAGGCTTCATGCTTTCAATGAGGAGGGTTGAGCCAAGTTTTGCTGTAGCCAGTAGAGCAGAATGTGGCTGAGCTCATTCCCTGTCTGATCCTCCAGACCCTGCATCTCCAGGGGCAGTTTGATTCTCGCCCTTTGAGCTCTCCCAAGACCCAGGCAAGATCCATGCCACCTCAGTAGGAAGCAAAGCATCCTAGAATCCTAGAATGGTCCAGGGGACCATAGTCCAACCTCCACACAGTCAACAGAGACACACCCAACTAGACCAGATTGCCCAGGGCCTTGTTGAGCCTCACCTTGTAGATCTCCAGGGAAGGGGCCTCAACCACCTCCCTGGGCAACCTCTTCCAGTGGTCCACCACCCTCATAGTTAAAAATAAAAACAAAAAAGAGGCATCTTGCAGGAGAAGACCTACTTAGTGACCAGCAAGGTGCCCAGAACGCAGCAGCATGTCCTTCTAGCAAACGTTGGCTGGAAGCAAACTCAGTTGTATTAGCTTGTATTAGTGATGTTCATCACTTGTGAGACCCTGGCTGGAGCACTGTGTCCAATTTGGGCTCTCCAGACAGACATTGTCATTGTGCAGGTTCACCAAGATGCTTAGGGAGCTGAAGCATACAAGGTAAGGACAGAGAAGAAGGGTTTAAGCAGGAATCTAATTTTTTTCATCATAACTGTAGAGAAGATGGAGTCAGACTCTTCTCAGAGCACAAGTAGCTATGGAGAGAAGTTGCAGCAATTTAAGTTTGGATTAGAAGGCTGGTCAAGCCTTGAAGCATGATGCTAGAGAGGTGTTGGGATTTGTATCCTTGGAGATACTCAAAACTCCCCCTCCACAAAGGCATGAGCCTGACCTAGAAGTTGAAGCAGGAGCTTCCAGACCTCCCTGCCACCAAAACCATCCTCTGCCTCCATGCTCTGGTTTTGCAGACAGGGAGCCGAGGCATAAAGGGGATGAAATAATACAACCACAGGCATGCAATGCAGGGGACCTGCACCAGAGGCCACATCTCCAGAGAGAAGCCTAAACCCCCACTTATTGCTTTAGGGTAAATAAAATGTGCCACCTAGATGTGGGGCTTTCTGGGGTCATCTGCTCTCCTTGTTTCCCTGGTAGAAGGTAGCGCTTCTCTAGCTGCAAGATTCTTTGGATTTTGGTTTGTTGTTTTTTTCTTTTTCTTTTTCTTTTTTTTTTTTTTTAATCTTCAGGGCCAATTCAGCAACTCATCTTTCTGCTAAGACTGTCAGCAAAAGTGTCAACTCTACGGCTGGTTTCTGGGATGTGGAATCATGCCCACCAAGACTTGGACCAAGACTAGGCAGCCCATTTCACATAAGCCACCAACCAGCCCACACTTGGCAAAAAAACGTGAAGACCGTATCAGCCGTGCCTGCATGACTCCTGGCTTCGGGCCATCTTTCTCCAACCCTCTGAGCAGCCACGATATCAATCTTGCTCTTCTTTCACTAGTCTTTGCCATGACAACACAATCACTTGGCTCCCCACGCCACGCTCTCGTTGGGTGTTTGTCAGAGATGTGTCAGTGGAAAAATGAACTCTATACCCTGGCAAGAAAGGAGAGCCGTTCTTCATGAAACCAACTGCTGCTGCCCTTTCTCAGCTCACACGTTTGCTGCAGGAGGAATTCAAGTCCTCGTGAAGTCACTATTGATGTTTACCCGCACCAGGAACAAATCCATATTCCTCCCTACCGGGGAACAAGCAAGAAAACCTTGTCGAGACCAATGCAGGGCGAGAGTTTGCCTTCCCCTCCAACCCCAGCACTCTCATCCCTAAATATCGCCGTGCGTGTGAACACATCCTTTATTCAGAGCTAAATTACCTCTTTAGAAAGAAGATTTGTTGTCCCATTAAAGTCAGAAACAAGGAAGAAATTATTTATAATGAAGGTGGTGAGGCACTGGCCCAGATTGCTGAGAGGTTGTAGATGCCCCATACCTGGAAACATTCAAGGCCAGGTTGGGTAGAGCTCTGAGCAACCTCATCTAGTTGAAGATATCCCTGCTCATGGCAAGGGGGGTTGGACTAGATGATGTTTAAAGGTGCCTTCCAACCCAAACTACTCTGTGATTTTATGATAAATCAGCTGAGTCCTCCCATCCACCCCAGTGAAGCTACAACTTTGAAGCCCATGTGGGTTCACCAACTGGTGAAATTGAAGCTCTGTAGCCATTTTTATATTTACTACCTTTATAAATTAAACTTTTCACTGGCTGAAATCTCTTTTACTGAATTATTCTGAGCTCTGACTTTTGAGCATCACTGCTGATGGGATGCTGGGACCCCACTGCGTGCTGGACGGTGCAGGAATGTAGAACCCCAACGACCACCCACGGGGAGACCACCAGGCCATCAGGGAAGACAGTGGGGCTGGAGGCGATGCGGGTTCAGCTCAGGAAGGTCACACAGTTATTAGCACATGAGGGTGGAGGCCTACTTCTGTCCGGAGAGAGGGAAGAGAGCCCATCCCCTGCTGAAATCTGAGGGTGGAGTTATTGCACTTGGCCGGCCAGAAGATTAAGGCAGGTCCCCTCATTTAACATTTCCCAATGTAAGGGAGGAATAAAAAGCAGCTCAGGGGGTGGAAAGAGCCCAGGTAAAATGCCGTCTGGGGGAAACAGGGTGGGCAGGAGAGGTTCCTGGCAGTGAGGAGCTGGGAGGAAGGCTTTGCGGTGGGGAGAGAGGAGACTGCAGGAGCCACCGAGCGCTTCAGACCCCAGCTCCACACAGATAAGCAGAGCCATGGAGCAGGGTGGGAGGAGATGAAGGAAGCAGGCAGGAGAGAAGATTACAGCAGTGCAAGGAACAACAAAAAGGAGGAGAGAGGAGAAGGAAAAATTATGCAGGGCCTCGAAGGTCAAAAGAGTCAACTTCAAAAGGATTCCTTAGAAGACAAAAAGCCAATGCCTTCATATTCAATTATTTAGTTTTCACACATTTCTAAGTAATATATGGGGGTGTTCATTCCACCTCCCTATACTCGTTTTGGCACAAAGGGATGATGAGAGAAGTCTGAGACTCTTTAATGCTTTCCTAATGGACCCAGTGTTGTGGCTCTACCCCCTTGGAAAGGGTGAAGAGCGAAGGAGGGGAGGCTGTTCTGGTTCACGGGAGTGGGAGGGTGGGAGCGATCAGGGCTTCTCCTTTGTGGCACCGAAAAATGTTAACAAAACGCCTCGCTCAGACCTGAAACAAAATGGTTTCCCGAAATCCTGGGCATCAGTTTAATTAAAAACACGGCAAATGTTGAGGGAAACAAATCGTGCTGCCGGTGAAAGTCAAGACTTTGGCTTTGAAGATGCTGAAATGAAACGCTTCCATATTTCACAATTCCTCCATTAATCTGACAAAACTAACCCACACGCACAGTAGGCTTTTTAGTCATCGAAAACTTCGCTTTGTACTACAACACATTTAGCTGAATTATCTCTCCCAACTGTACTTAAGGAAGCTACAGCGAGGTACAGAGCTGAAAGAGCTGGCTCCCGTATCCTGGGGGCGTCCAACCCATCAGCACAGTTAAAATCACTGACAAGCTATGGCAAGCTAATGTCAGTAAAATGGTACCCAACAGGAGGTTTGAGGCCAGCACAGTGAGCTCTACAATAAGTTCCAGTCCATTAAACACCAGGCTTAAGTAAAATATTACAGGGGGTCACATTTTAAAGCGGACAGATTAGGCTGGGGAATCACTGAGAACCCATGAGGATGCTCTTGGAGGAAAATGGAAATTCTGCCGTACCTTTTTTCAGCTCCCTGCCCTAAACACCTTCATTTTCCTCCTGCCTGTAGACACCTCTATCCCCTCAACACATTTTTTTACCAGGCACCTCTCCAGCAGTGGGTGGCAGCAGGGACTTTTATTGCCAAAACAAAGCCACGGTGACGTTACGTCAAGCGCCTGCAGGGCCACCATGGTGCCCAACCAAGCTGATGACCAGCAATGCCCGAAAGTAATCAGAAACAAAGTGACTTGATGAAGGCCATGTAATAGGTCAGGAGAGGAGCAAAGAGCAGAAAACTGTGTCCTCTGGTTTCTGCCCACCCAGATCCCAAGCGTTTAGTAGTTTTCACTGCTCAGCTTTGACCTTACGAGTTCCCTTAACCTTCTCCTGGCAGCTTCCTAATGGGCAAATAAATCTCTGGAGAGTATCTTAAATTCTTTTTTATCACAGACTGTATCAGTGTGATAATAAGATCAGCCTTCAGACTCCCCATTAAGTCACAGAAGGTGTGGTCATCACTCATGCTTTTCTCAGCTTTAATTGCCAGACAGACACTTTAAGTGGAAAGTCCATCTAATGAGCCCAATCATTAAAACATCCCTGGTTCCTATTTGAGATGGAAAATCATATTACTCTAATAAGGGGGTTGCATCTTTGTCCCCCTATTCAATCATGTGGCACAGGGAAAGGTGAGACTTATCTGCAAATTTGCTTTGGACGCATTTCATTTAAATATAGTCACCTACTTCAAGCAAGAAAAAGTAATAAAACACTTCACAGAAGGAGAACTGGGGGATTGGAGAAGATGGTGATGACCTAGAGGTGAGCAAAGGGGGTCACCACTGACACCACGGATGCTCCTGAGGGCTGGCCAACTGCAGATGGCAGAAAAGCCACCGTGGTGGCACTGCCAGAATGGAGAAGATGTGATATCTAGTATCCTTACAGCAAAGGCCACATGGGTTGTATGAAGTGGGCTCTCCAACAGGACAGCTCTTTCCTAAATGGATTGCAAGAAAAAGCTTCATTGGAGAAATATTTGGTTATAATTGGTCACCATCAGGATCCTGCACCATGTGGAAGAAGCAGTTGTGTAGTTATCACAATCCTTATCTCACAGAGAAGTGGGAAACTGAGGCAGGACGGCAGACAGATTCAAAAACCCTTGCAATGGGGCAAATCCAACCAAGATCCCTAAAACAGGGATCAGGCTAGAAGTCCTCTGCAAAGGGCTAACTCTCTCCTGCCCTGTCCAGTTCCAACAGAAATACTTGCCTTTCCCACCTCTCCATCACCTATCACTACTCATCATGGAAAGTTCCATCTAGGTATGGTATGTCTAGGAGCTGAACCAAGACAAGAGAATCACAGAATGGTTTGGGTCGGAAGGGACCTTAAAGATCATGGAGTTCTAACCCCCCTGCCATGAGCAGGGACACCTCCCACTAGACCAAGCTGCTCAAAGGTTAAGATCAGCCCAAGTCCTTAGTGGTCTCCAACCATGCCAGATCTCTTTGCCTATGTGCCAACGTGCCCATCTAGATGTCCCAGCTGGCCCATTCCCAACGCAAAGCGCCGGGAGTGAGAGCTGCTCCGCAGGGAATCCCAGCGGGAAGCCCAGGCAAGCCTGAGTGACAAGCTCCACATCCAACTTCAGCTTTGCCAGGTGCTTGGAGCGCTGGTTCGGAGCGATCCCTAATAAAAAAACAACGAAGCACGGAAGGGTGTGTTGCTTTTGGGTAATAATACATCTTAAAACTGCACGGTGAGGCAAAGACAACGCCGCACCCTAAGCCACTCGAAGGGTGTGGGCATTATACAATGATTCGCCCACACCCAGAGCCTCCAACGACAATTAACATCCAGCCCCGTGTAAGAATCGGTAAATACCGTATCTCAAACCAGGAAATGCCGACATTTTTCCGTGTGCATGAAAAAAAATAATCCCCAAAGATGTGTCTTGACACGAACATCACTCTGGGCAGATCTGCGCTATCGCGGCGCAGGGGTGATTGTTTTCTGCCCTTCTTCTGGAAGGAGCCAGGGTGAAGTCAATAGCAGCTGTACTTGGAGTTAATATGAAGCAGGGGGTTTTCTTAGCTTTCATTATTTCCCTCTTGAAAACAAAACCAAAACAGGACAAACAGAGCGGATGGAAAGATCTAAATGCATAATTACATTCTGATAACTACAAAGTCATGCAAAGTGCTTTATAGATAATAAAATGGCAAGATCTCATCACACCCAAGTTTATTTTCATAGCCATAAATCTACTTCTGGTAAAGTTGCCGGGAAAAGATTTTACTATTGAGTAATAATGGAAACAAAATGCCACTTATTAAAGGGAAATGGGAGCAAGAGCCCATCTGATGTTGACAGACAACAGAAAAAATCAGTTATTGCAAGATATCAGAAATAAGTCTTTTTTGCTGGTTGGAGATACTGGCAGCGAGGCCAGTTGATTATTATCAGTGATCCCAGATGATGATGGGTTTTTTTTCCCCTAAACCACGGCGCATTTGCCGCGATGCTGATGAAAACGGCAATTAAAGAGGCACCTCCAGCCGCCGGCGTGTCTTAGAGGAAAAACAAAAGAAGCACCAAGCCAAGAGTGTCTCCAGACCCATTCCTCATTGCTTCTGCGGCCAGGAAACTCAAGCTGATTTTCCAACATAAATTCACCTGTTCATCAAAAAAGAAAAACCAAAACAAACCCTAGCAGCCAACAACGGCAAAGAAAGAGGAAGATGATGGTAAAGCGACCTTCTGGGTGATTGCAGGAAAAAGGCAGAGCTGAGGCTTCCAGCTTTGTGTCCGTGGGGGGAGGATGGAGGTAGTAGATTGCCCTACACCTGCCTGAAACAAAGGAGGCTGAAAACCTTCCTGAGGGACAGGTGGTGCTTCTGAGGAGGAATGCTTGTTGCAATATTAACAAGGGAGGAGACGGGACCACCAGGAAGAAATTAATTATATCTTCCCCAGCTGGCACAGCGGGGACAGTTTGGAGAGCCTGGGAACAAGGGGATTATGCTGGATGTTGACATTTGCCTTCAGGGCAGTCCATTGGGGCAGATCAGGAGATGGTTGTACGGATGGGAAAGCCCTGCCTCGATTTCTAGATCCTGTCCTTGGGCAGGAGAAGGGATGAGTTTTAATTCTCCAGCTGTAATTCCGAGTAACAGGAGCGACGCATGGCCCTGCCGGCATATGTCCAGGCAAGGAAAGAAATAAAAATATCCACTACTATGGTCTGCTGATGATAGCTTGGAGCACCTTCAGATCAGACTGTCCCTACTGTGCANTTATTATTATTACTACTAATTGCAGTGAGCATTTTTACTGCACTATTGTCTTAAGCCAAAAATGGGATGCTCCTCCCTTTATAGGCAAGACTGAGGAAGGAGCAATCCTTCCCCAAATGCTTGTGCTCCAAATAAACAGTAGGAATAAAAAAGAGGCTACCTCATTTGAACAGATGAGGGAGAGGGACACTCGGTGGCATGTCATGGAGGAAGACCATGGTAGAGCCAAAATTTGGAACTAGCTCTTCCAGACCTCAACTCACCGCCTTATCTACACAATCAGCTCAAGCTGGCTCCTACCTAAGGCTCAGGTTTGTCCTGAGACTAGAGGCAGCCTAAAGCTTGGAAAACCTGCAGGCTGGGGCCATCGTGTGGGCTTCCAGGTTTCACCTGTGCCAGGTGGTTGCCACTTGCTGACCCTCATGCCCACATCTTGTGGTCGGTGGCACCAGCCCGGCAGCCTGCTGCCTCAGCCCCTCATCAGCCACATTTTGGTACCCAGCAAAGCCAGAGGATTTGGGTTTGCACGGGGGACAGTGTCAATCACCCAACGAAGCTGGGTACGAGCCGGTGACAACACCGGGGAGCTCAGCATTCCTGGGATTTTCACAGAATCAGAATCACAGAATCAGAATTTTCACAGAATCAGAATCACAGAATCAGAATTTTCACTGGATGAAAGCAAGACAATTTGGGCACAAAAGGGAAACAGGATTTCCAGGGAGGGTTGGAGGAGAGTTCCCAAGGGATGAACAGGGAAAGTCAGGAAATCTGAGAATCTTTGCACCCAGCACCCAGCCTGGCAGGGCAGTTGGGGAAGGCAAGGGCAGTGAGGGCTTTGCAGGTGACCATGGATGCTCAAAAAAACGGTACCATCAGCGGCAAAGAGGGGCTTTTCAAAACATAAACAGTTTGGGGCGGAGGGGGAGGGAGGGGTGGGCCGGAGGGGGGGAAGGGGGGAAGAAAGGAGAATGGCACACGAGCTAAAAATAAGCAGCAGCAAGTGAAGAAAGGATTAAAGGAGCCCGAAAGAAATAGCGAACAGCAAATTGCAGGGAATTGTTCAGCAAACAATAAAAGGCTCCTCGCCATCTCCCCGCAACAGGCGGGTGGCACCGGGAGAAAGCAACCCACGACAAATGATAGCTGCAAAAGGGAGACGGAAGCAGGGGGGAGAAAATTCAGACCTGGCGGATTTGTTAAGTGGTTATTTTCCTTCTGTCTTTGCAGAAGACAAAGGGGAGGTAAAGCTCCCCAAGACAGGGATTGTATTTCACTCCGCGGTCGAGAAGGCTTTCGAGTGTCTGCAGATAGCGGGAAGAAATGGTCCTAAAAAGATTAGAGCTCTTAAGGTAGGGCAAAATACTATATCCAGACAACACACTCGAGTTTTAATGACAGTGGAGAGGGAATTGAGTGAAGCATTGTCTGCTGCCTTTAGGAAACCGAAAACTTAATTTGAAACAGCACAGAGTAGAGCTGGGCTTTTCTCAGGAGAAAGGCTTTATTCCTGCCCTTTAAGCATCACTTTGTATCCCTGACATATATTTTCCATTCACCGCTTTCCCACCACCAACACAGGTTTAGGAAGGGTCCTCCGTGTTTTCAGAGTGATTTGGGTAGCTTGCCTTTGAGCATCTCCCCGGCTGTAATGCATTTCTTCTGGCTTGCAGCATCCCTCCGTCAGGCTATTATCTGTGTTTACGGACACCCAGCTGAGGGACAAAGGAGCAAAGTGGCTTCCTACAGACACAAGGGGAAGGTGCTGGTAAAGAAACTCTACCCTGGGCTCACTGAATCCCAATCCCCAGAGCACCCCCTGCACCCTTCTGATTCCAGGATTCCCGCATCGGCTTGCTTAGCCGGATGGGCCAACTCTCAGTGGGTGTAAACCAGCAGAGCTCCCATACTGCCCCTTTCATACTGGGAGCAAGACCAAGCCTCACCTCCATGGAAGCACAGAATCATGTGGGTGGGAAAAGAACCTCAAGCCCAACTGTAAATCTAACACTGCCAACTCCACCACGAAACCATATCTAGACTGGATTGGGGATTTTCCCCAACCCTGAGTCCTCAGCACAGGAAGGACATGGAGTTTGGAGTGGGTCCAGAGGAGGCCACGAGATGCTGGGCTGGAGCTCCTCTGCTGCGAGGACAGGCTGAGAGAGTTGGGGCAGGGCTCAGCCTGGAAAAGAGAAAGCTCCCAGGAGAACTCAGATCCCCTTCCAGTCCCTAAAGGGACTCCAGGAAAGCTGGGGAGGGACTCTTGATCAGGGAGAAGAACCATAGGATGAAAAAGGGTTTGACACCGCAAGAGGGAAGATGGAGAAGAGATGTGGGGAAGAAATTCTTTGCTGTGAGGGTGGTGAGACCCTGGCCCAGTTTGCCCAGAGAAGCTGTGGCTGCCCAATCCCTGGAGGGGTTCAAGGCCAGGCTGGATGCGGCTTGGGGGAACCTGATCTGGTGGGAGTTGCCCCTGCCCAGGGCTGGTGTGTTGGAACTGGATGATCTTTAAGGTCCCTTCCAACCCAGACCATTCTATGATTCTATGATTCTGTGATTTTGTGTGCCCCCCCCCCGCAAAAAAAGATATTGAGGCTGATTACTATGGACCCTGCAGCAGCCAATGTGCCCCATGGGGGGTTACCAGGACCCTCCCTGCACTGCTTGGTGTGGGACAAGGACAAAACAGGGCACTGACTTGCTGCCAGCCTCCTGGCTGCATCCACCACGGCTGGGAGGATATCCCTCCTATGTCGCCCCCACCGCCACCTCCACCGGTGGGTGACAGCGAGGTGGCTCCGCCGTCCCCATCTCAGCTCCCGCATGCTCCAGCTGGGGCCTTTTGGCTGAAGGGATCCCCCCCCCCCCCCCCCCCCCCCCCCCCCCCCCCCCCCCCCCCGCTCTC
>VZTM01013828.1:119963-137279 GCA_013400555.1 Jacana jacana | reverse complement strand
GGGCTCTGTTACTAAGAATAAAAGGCAGAGGGCTGCGCTGCACAGGCGTGCGGTGGGATAATTGCAGGGAAGCGGCTGCTGTAGCCCAGCGACCGCGGTAATTGGGTATGGGCCATCCTGCAGCCAGGTTTCCCGTGCTATTATCCCCTTATTAATAGAAACCAAATCTACCCTTGCAGAGACAGCACCACAAGCCTGGAAATTATGCGTTGCAGGGTTGCAGGGAGGCATCCGCGGCATCTTTGCAGTAGCCTCAGCCCTTTGCCACCCAAGGGACGGACCCCGATGAGGTCCAAGGGATGCTCCTGCCCTCCCCACCCCTGCCTGGTGGTAAAATGCCAGCCTTCCTGACCCAAAGTCCCCTGTGGTCCCTGGAAAGGCAACTCAGCCACATGGCTGTTGCCCCGCTGGAGGCAGGTGAGTGAGACTTGGTCTCTTAACTAATTCATCCCAGCAGCATCCCTGCAAGGTATGGCAGGGAGTATTAATTTCATCTCCCAAGAAGGAAACCTGAAGGTCAGAAAGGCTTGAATTTCCTCTTGCCCTCACTGATGAGGCCACAGGCTGAGCATCTGTGGATTTAGGGCTGGGAAATAATGTGGAGCATCTCGCCTGGGATGCTCCTGCCTGGGCTCTGTGGGAAGTCAAATGTAAAAGATGAAGATAAAAGTGACAGCATCATTTTGAGGAGAAACAACACACAACACCAGGGCTCTCTTTGCTGAAAGATGTCAAAGCAAAGTGCTGATTTTTGAGAAAACTGAGGATGAGGTGAAAGTCTCCGTGGGGTCCCCCAGGATGGAACTTCCAGGTCAATACGGAGCTTTCCTTGGCCAGAACTAACACAGGCCCTTCTCACCATCCCTGTCTTGTTCCAGCCTGACCCTCCCTCTGAAGCTCAGCTTGGAAACAGTCCTGGATAGAAAAGTGCCCCAGATCATGACCTTTTTTTCACTGGGTAAGCAGAGATGAAGACCCAAGGCGTGAGCTGTGCGTATTAAATGTAGGAAGGTAAACTAGGTGCCTCCACCCAAAATGCTGTCCACAATACAGAGAATAAGATCTGGTTTGGTACATTCATATTTCAATGGAGGTGAGAAATACAGGTTTATGAAGCACCCTCGGGACCACCTGAATCTCGTCTCAGATTCGGGATTTGGTCCGAAACCTCCCTCACAACGTTCACGGTAGGCAAAGCCTAGCAGATGGCCTCCTGCAGTAGCAGTTTTAACCACCCATGTTGTTAATACCCTCACAAGAGACGCAGAAAGCATTGTCAGCCCATAGTATTTTTCCAAGCTTCCCCCTTTTTCTTCACCTCTTCACCCAGCTTTTTAACGCTTCCCATATCAATGGCAACTAATACCAGCCTTTCTGAAGACGAAATCCTACAGGCTGGCAACCCAGTCCTAGGCAGCGCCAAGTCATCACAGATGTGCTAAAGAGCGATGCAGATGGTTTCTCCTTCCCCTGAAACTCGAGATTTTGCTTCACGCCCGCCGCCGCGGTGTTTTACAGGCTGGGGATGTCAGGAGCACGTCCCTCCCCATATGGCAAGAGACAAGTCATCCTGGGAAGATTAAAGCAGAGAGAGGAGGACCTGGGTTGCCTCCTGCATTTCTGAGCCCTTCTCCACCACTCTGGTGAAAGCCTGGTGCTGTTAAGCAACTACGTGAGAGATGAAAAGCATCAGGGAAAATAAATAATATATAAATGCCAAAGTGTGCTGCCAAGGCCACCTCCAGGATGGATCTGTACCTGTCCATGCTGCCCTCCGGATGGCTGCCTGCTCCTGCCCTGGTGAGATGTCACTGGGAGAGAAACGGAGCTCCTGGGCAAGGGGTTGTTTCAGAGTGATGCATCGGAGAACCTTGCAGGTGACAGAAACTGTAATTGCTGCGATTAAACATCACCAGCCCATTTCATCCCCACCGTGAAACCCAGCTTCCCTGCTGATTTCAGCAGAAGCACGATCTATGTCCCTACCAGAGGAGAGGTCAGCAGAGCTGGGGAGACCTCTCCCCAGAGCATGAGCAAAGACTGAGTAGAGGGTCCTGCACCCTTGCAGCCTTGGGGATGCTCTGGCTTCCATGAGGACCTGAACGATGTTCTCCATCATCCCCAAAACCAGGTGCAGAGGGCCAGCAGCCCGACAAAAAGGGGTCTCAGACTCAGTGTGAGATGGCACAGATGACTTCTCAGGATTCAGAGTAGCAGCATCTTGTGCCCACAAGCTGCAGAGACCCCAAGGGAACTACGCCGCATCCCACCAGCTCTGTCCCCATATCCTTATTTCAACAGTAGCTTGGCCATGTCTGCCTCCATTCTTCTCAGCAAATACCCCTGGGAGCTCTGTGGCTCTGTAGCTGTAAGAGGTAACATATCAGTCACTTTAAATACATAATAAGAACGTAAAATAAAAGGTAGGCAGTGTGGCTGGATGCAGTCACAACCGGCTTCTGAGCTGCCCAGCCTTGTGGCATGGAAAGCCGGCTGTGCTCTCAGCCCATGGGAAGGGCTTCTCTCCCCACTTTGTCCTTTCCATGGTGGAAAGGAGGTTAGGTAACACCCCTGTCCTTCAGGGGTGATACAGGAGCATCCAGCCCTGATGCACAAAGACACCGGGAGGTGACTGGGGTGCTGCTGGGAGGAGCATGGTCCTTGGGGTGGCTGCTCCCAACCTTGCTGTGATGGACAAGTCACAAAACCTCCCTGCCTCACTGCCCTTGCCTGGAAAAACCCCCGAAACATCCCCAGCAAAGCACTTTGCAACCCATTAACCCCCTTCTCCTCTCCTGTGCCCGCTGCAGAGGGTGGCTGGAGGGGCTGAGGAGACACAACACGTGGCAACAGCACAGGGGGACACTACAGGGACTCCTCACATGAGATGCACCCAGACAGTCTAAAGCCTCTGCAAAAGAAAACCCCACAAACAAAGCAACAAACCAAAAAAAACCAACCCAAAAAACCAAAACAAACAAACCCACATCTGCTAGGATCAGAACTGTCTATAAAGATGTTGCTTGCGAAATATTCATTATAGCTGTGTACATGTATTTTCCTGACTAGTTTCCTCTAGTGGGAGATTATGAGGCAACTGGGAAAAGAGGAGGGGGCGGGGGGGGAAACACTCTCCTTGTTTAGCACAAAAATATAGGTAACAATTATTAGGCAATAATTGATTCATCCGATACTTTATTAACTGGAGTTCGGGCGTGCAAGTGACAGGCTCTGCAGCGAGCCTTTCATGTGACACGTTATTAAAGGCTCTTTTTCTGGCTCCGAAAGGCAGTAGCTGGCAGATCAAAGGTCAGACATTTCAAGGAGTAAATTGGTTTAATGTGGCTGCAGATAGCCTCACAAAAATGTAATAAATATGCAGTGAAATGTAAGAGGAGAAAATTGTTGACAAGAGAGACAATTACTTTGAAACCAGGATAAGAGCGGCACAGGCTCAAATTAATCAGCGCTCTGGCTCCTTCTCTCTGTCTCAGGATTTAGCATTCAGAGTAGGAGCCCGCCTGCTGCTGGGATGTGCTGGGGTGGGATGGGGGGGTAGACCTGACACTGGTACCCCAACATCCTTTCCGGAGGAGGAGGCTCAACCCTGAGCCGCGGCCGGGACGGTGGCGTGAAGCACCACGGCTCTCCAGGTACAGCGGGAAGCCACCCAGCGTGACGCCACCCAGCGTGACACCCAGCAAAGGATGCCCACAAGCCCCACCGCAGGATGTGGTGGTGGCTGGAGAAGAGATTATCCCTCCACAGGGAGCCCGTGGTGTGACAGAGCTGCATCGCCCTGGCAGCGGGACGCCAGCAGAGATTGACCCACAGCCCAAAGCCCAGCGCACAGCGGTGAAAAATGAACACGGAGGCGTTTAGTTGTAAGAATTGATGCTTTTAAGCTCATCTCATTGTTTTTCACCTGATCTCCCGGCTTTTTCAGAAGCCTGCCTCACTTATTTTTAAACTCCAGGCAGCAGTGCCTGGATGCTTTGGGGGGGTGGGGGTGGGTTTGTTTGCATTTCTTGAAATGCATTAACTCAAATGACCTCCACACGCTTGCAAGGCAGGATTTCTTCGCTATAAAACCCCAGCTTCACTCCTTTTAATTAAAGGTGAGAAAACACCCACTCCAGCTCTCTAATCTGGAAAGGGACTTCCTGCACGAAAACAAAGCGTGATATTCCCGGTACGGCTGGAAACGGGAGCGGAGGAAACAAAGCTTTCAGACCAAGTGCCCCAGTCGGAGAAGCAGATAAGGGCACAACCCCTTTGTATTCCCTTTGCAGGTCACCTTCCCCAGCTGAGTCACCCTGCCCCAGCAGGACTTATCACAGCCCCCACCAAACCTGCCTGATCCTTCTGCAAGCACAAAAAGAGTTGGGACCCAAGGAACAAATAGCACCACCAGCTGTGTTGTCCCATAGCCTGCACCGCCACGGATGGATAAGATCCCTCTGCCCACCATGTGGTTGCTGGCATGATCAGCAGCTGTGTCCCTCTGCCCAGGGTGGAGTTGCACCCAGGACAGGACAGGACTGCCACCTCCCTGGTGAGGAAACTTCATGAGGCGCTTTGAGGATGGGGCAGAGGGGGCACAACCAGTGCCCACTAGTGTCCTGCAGGCCGTGGGACACTTCAAGGAGAACTCACACTCCAAGGAGAACCACACATTTCAGGAAAGAATCCACACCCCAAGGAGAACTACGCAATTCATGGGTGACCCACACGGAGAACGAATGGGACATGGACCTCCTGCAACCCACGCAGGCAGCTCTTGCCCTGAATTATTTGTGCCCTGAATTATTTGTGCCTACATGGCCCTGCCATAAATCAGGAGTCCTGACAGTGTAATTTGTATCTGGGGAACCTGGAGCCATTACAAAATCAGCCCAAACACTATTTGTTTCACAAGATTTTGCCCTTAGTTAGCACTGTCGTTCTACTTTAATTACACTGTAATTAATTGCAACAAAACTGTTTGGAAAGTGCATCAGCCTTTGGAAAGGCTGAAATATTGCAACCTGCCCGCTCCGCTGCAGCCACAAATACCAAATCCCTGATCCTCTTTCAATATAACACCTAGCACTCCTTCTACCATCCCATATCCAGAACATCTCCAACGTCAGACCAACGGAAGGTGGCTGCTGGCCTATTTTACACCCAGGGAAATTGAGGCACAGAGGAGCTAATCTCTTTAATTTCTCTTCAAATGGGACCTAAAAGGGCAGAAGTTGCCAGAAGTGAACAATGCTTGGGCCTGGATGTAAATCACACCATTTTTCTCTGCCATGAGAACACCGTGCTCAGACGTTCTCATGTTCCCTCGCAGTTCCCAAAGCCACCTAGCACCTTGAAGGGGCTGGGACCTGTCCGTGGAGAAGGTTGTCTCATCCAACACCTCCCTAGAGACAAGAGCCAGCAAGACCTGCTCACGGCATGAGGACCTGAGGGTACGGGAAAGCAAATCCAACCCATTTCTTTTGCAATCTGTCCCCTTCTAGTATTTCCAGCACCTAGCCCTGGCACGGAGGTATTAATCCCAGCTGAGGTGGACCTTCGAAGTCTCCTTCCAGCTGCCATGGATTGTCTCAGCACAGACTGTAAGAGCAGCCCTAATGCAATCTCCGGGCAGCCAGAAGCCGCCAAATGCAGCTGAGGCTGCCTCGGGTTTCCTCCCCCCCGACCCATTACTCCTGCACGACAGGGGGGGCTGCACAGCAGAAGCCAGCACCCCTGCAAGGCTGGGGAGAAGGTTTGGAAGGGCCCCAGGAGTCAGGAGACAGGGATTAGCTGATGTGACTCATCCTCTCTCACACACCTCCAGCCACCAGCCAGGGCAATGGCTTGCTGGGGAGGTAAGAGGGGAAATTTCCTGTGTCAAAATTGCACAACATCAATAATAAAAATGTTCTTCTTTTTTTTTTTCCTCTATGCTGTTTTCTTTTTCCAGCCCCTCCTCTCCTCTCCCACAGTTTCCTCCTGGGATGCCATCAAACCTCCTCACCTCCGTCCTGTTGGTAGCAAATGGAGCAACTTGCCCCACGCCACAAGAGAGCAGCAGTAGGAGAACACAAAGAGTGGAGAGAACATGATACATCACCAGTTGGTCACCCAATGATGCACCCAGACCCCACGTGCTCCTGGAAGCACCACCATCCTCAGGATTGTTACTCAGCAGCCCACCCCCATGGCCATGACAGAGAAGGGTCCAAATCTTGCACCAAGGCAGTAGCAGTTCCAGCACAGGGGGCTGTGAAGCCACCTCTCCATCTGCCTGCCTGGCATGGTGGTGTGACACGGTATAAGGAAACCCCATTGGCAGAGGTGAGGATGTACCTGCTTTGAGGAGCTCATGGAAGACAGGAGATGGCCAGGGACCGTGCAGGCAGCGGTGGGCGGTCCAAAGTCAGCAGCAGAATGATTGGACTTATCTCAGCAGCAGTAACTCCAGAAGATCCACCTGATCTAAGAGACCTCCCATACACATGCCTAGAGAGCCTGGGGTTTGGCAGAGGATCTGCTCCATCAGCTTCAGCTCACCTTGGCAAAAGGTGCCCAGATACCATGGTGACGGGCTCGGCGGGGATAAACACCGAACATGGGTGTGGGTTGTTTGCATAGTTAGGAAGCTGGCTGGTCTCCATCCCTCCACCCTGCCTCCTCCCAGTGGTGCCAGGATCTCAATCCAAAGTGGTCTCCTACCTCCTCCTGGGCTGGCTCATCTGCGGGCAACACGGAGGCACTTCCCAAACTGGTTCCCTGCTAGGTAGGGCAGGGTGGGGGGTTACGGTGACGCCAGGCTGCTGCCTCTCCCCGCACCCCAGGAAAGTGGAAGTCATTTGATAGTCCCAAGATCCAGTGTGCCTGCCCAGACCCACGTGGAGATGGCACAGAGCAGTCATGGGGTGGGACATCTCCTCCTCCTCTCCTGCTGCTGCCCAAGCACATGGAACCCCTTGCAAAACCAGTTTGTTTTTGCCCAGAGAAGCTGTGGCTGCCCTGTCCCTGGAGGTGTTCAAGGCCAGGCTGGATGGAGCTTTCTGCAACCTGGTCTGGTGGGAGGTGTTGGAACTGGATGATCTTTAAGGTCCTTTCCAACCCAAAGCAGTCTAAGATCCTATGAAAACCACCGGCTGGGCTGTGGATTCCCCCCCGTCCTTTCCCCCCACCAAAAAAAAACCCCAACCAAACACTCATGACCACCACACACCTATTCCTCAGGGGCAAGGATGTCTCTTTTGAGGGACGAGGAACAAAGCCATTCAAGAGCAGCGAGAAATAAATCTGTAATTAAGGTAAGCTGCTCACATGAGCGATACTTGGAAATTATGCAGCAGACCTGAGAGCAACGTTGCCACCGGGTGTGCAGCTCCTCTCAGGCTTCCAGTAAGGAATAAAAAAAAAAAAAAAAAGCTCTGACTAATATAAAGAGGCCTCCTCCAAATCATTCTTGGCAGAAGCATCCCAGCCCCAGCTCCCCTCCCTCTATTCATGGCAAAAAGCTCTCAGCCAAAGGAAAATAAAGCGTGCGGCCACCTCGCCGCCGACCCGACCCGCGGCGTGGTGGTGGTGGTGGTGGTGTAGCTGGGTGCCAGCTGCCCCTTCTCCACCATCATATGCTAATAAAAATAGTGTTTATACCCACCAGTGTTGCAGGGGATATAGAGTATAAACTGATTAAATAGTGTATAATATATATACGCACGCAATAGGCATCATATACGAATTTATATACTGCACGGCCATTTGTAATAGGCATCTATTATGTTTATATATGGAAGTATATACATTATACATCAATTACATGCTGATGGGACCAGGTGGTGATGCTGCCTTCCCGTCCCCATCCTGCCGGGAGGGCAGGGGACAGGCAGGGGCAGGAACGAGCCCTCCCGTCGCTGCCCCATTACCTGGGATCGTCCCCACACGCCACGTTTCGGTGCGGTCTGAGATCCTCCACCTTCCCTAATTACTTCCAAGTTCATAAAAACCATTCCACCGGCGACACTTTAATGGGAGTAAGAGGCAGGAGGACAAACCGGGGAGAAGACTTAAGTGTTTTGAAACTGTCTTTAACAGCTTGGGGTTTAATTAAGAGCCGCAGCGCCGGCTTTATGTCAGTGAAACTTGCCACTTGATTTATTAATTAGAGGAGGAATTTCCAAGGTGGCAAAGGGAGTTAGGTGCCGGACAGCCCCGGGCTTGCTGGAAAACCCCAGGTTTGTATGGCTAATGCTTCGCTCAGCGCTCAAACACGCCGGCTCTGACTCCCCGTCCTCCTCGGCACCTGAAGTAAACAGCGCCGAGCGCAAGCGAGCTGTGGAATCCTGCCCTCTCCCAGGCACGGGGTTGGAAAACCTCCCTTTGCGGGGTGGTGGGAGCGAGGGTGGGAGGACACTGGGAAGGCATCGGTAAGACAGGACGAGCGGCTCGTCCACCTTCCCAGGAGCATTTTGCTGGGCTGCCCTAGGGTGGATGCACCAGGAGACGTGCCGGGAAGCCCACCGAAGGTTTGCTCTCCCCTGTGGTGCCTTGGAGATGCTGAAGGCAGCAAGGGCTCCTGCTGCGCCCACGGCATCCCGCAACGGGGGTTCGGATAGAGCCTTCGCTGCTGCTCCCAACCTCCAAATCCTCCCAGGAGGAGAAACCTCCATCCGACCCCCGCCTTTCACCAAGCGGAAAGGAAGGGAAAAGCCCCAGCTCGGTCTCATTCTCCCCAAATATTGTACCTGGGTGAAGCGGAGGGCGGCTGCCGCGTCCCCTTGTCGAAGGCAGGACGAGCTTGCAGGTCCCCACGCCACGGCGCCAAGGGTTTCCCTCCCACCCAGCACGCTCCGGAAAGCAACGCCGGGATGGCCAGGCGCCGGTTCCTCCTCTGCTGAGCGCATTCCTCCCCTCCTGTTTTCATTCAGCCCAACCTTAAACAAAACCACGGCTGTGTATTTTTTATATATATATATATATATATTTAGCGGCGGCGTGGCTCTGAGAGTTACCTACACGGGGTGGGGGGAGTTGGAAAGGGGGTTCCGCGCTGCTGAAATCGTGTTTAATCTCCAGAAGGAGATGTTACAAACACTGAAGCTGAACTGGGTGGAACACACCGTCCATTTGCTGCGTCCCACTTGCTAATAAAGAAGAAAAGAAGAGAAAACTTCCCGAGGGAAATGGAAACTTAAGCCCAAATTCCAGGTTGGGGGGACCGGGGGGGGAAAGTGTGTGTGTGTGGGGGTGTCTCNNNATCGTGTGGGTGGGGGGGTGTCTCTTCCAGATAAAGCACCTCCAGTTTTTCCCATGCAATCCCCAGACGGGCAGCACGGAGCTTGAGCCGGGCTTAATCCTGCTCCGAGCAGCAGCCTCATCCCGACCACGCTCCTTTAATCACGATTTCCCCTGCAAGCATTCAATCGGCGGAGACGCTTTTAACTACTTAAGAGGAGAGAGAGAGAGAGAAAGAGGGTGGTTTGGGTTTTTCTTCCTTTCTACGAAGAAAAAACTGAATCAAAACCGGCTTTAAGACAAACATTAGTAGATAAATACTAAAAATACATAATTAATATAATATAATGTACAATCGCGTTCCGTTCCTATCCTATCCTATCCTATCCTATCCTATCCTATCCTATCCTATCCTATATATTAATCATCTGCCACATCAGACATATCAGAGCCCCTCTGCCTCCCCAGCGGGAGATGTCAGCAGATGCATTTTCACACCGGTAGCTCCCATCAAAAAAGAAACGAGCAAATAACTAAGTCAGACTTTCAAAAACAAACACACACAAAAAAAGCCCCAACCAACCTAAAACCCCCCCTTTCCCCAAAACCCAAAGGAAAACCAACCCCCAAACCCCCTGCACATGGAGATGTTGGGTCATACGGGTGTTGATAGGTAGCCCCCCCTCCCCAAAAAAAACCCTCCGGTGAAGATTCAACATACCAGGCAAAGGAACGAGACTCACTGATTCAAGCTGCAAGAGCAATTTGAAAAAGAAAAATAACCCCCCCCAAAACCAACCCAAATGCATGTAAACGGTGACAGATTAGTACAGGAGGATCGCTACGACGCCCCGGAGATTCCTACCGGGACCACGATTCGCCTCCGAGCACGAAAATTCAAGCACCTTCCCTTCCCCTCCATAAACCGCAAAAGGCTTAAAAGAAGAAGGGAAGGGAGTGGAGAGCGGGGCCGGGAGGGGGGGAATAAGCGAAAAAAAACAACCCCAAAAACCAACACTTCTTTTGCAAGTGGAAAGTACAGCACCCGACCCACCTTCCCGCTCCGGGCGCCGACCCCTCGCCTTCCCCTCGCCCGCCTGGTGTCGGCTGGAGGGGGACTCCAGAGCTCCCCCGGTGCCTTCAGCCGCGGCGGAGATGTGTGGTGGATCCGTTCTGCGGGAAGTTGAGCCTTTCTAGGAGCGGTTGAGGAGAATTCACTCCCACCGCTCCCTCCCAACCCAAAGTATTTGGCACTCAGCCTTCCCCCGTCCACCTGTACTATTTAAGGGCTCACGACGGCGCGGGGCATCAGCTGATTTTCGACGGCCCCTTTTCATGGGGTTTTTTTTCCTCCCCTCCCCTTTTTTTTTTTTTTTTTTCCCCAAACAACCAGCACACCAAGTTCTTTGGAAACAAAAACTTTTGGGGTTTCATTATCAGCTTGTATTTTTTTTTTTGTGTGTGTGTGTGTTTGTGTTGTTGTTGTTATTGTGCATGAGAGTGTGGAGGGTTTTGTGGTTTGGGTTTGTTTTTTCCTTTTTTTTTTCTTTCCCCCCCCATTTTTTCTTTCTTTCTTTCTTTCTCACAGGAGATTTATCGCATCTCCTCGTTGTTTTTCTTCTTTCTTCTATTTTTTTTTCTTTCTTCTTCTTCCCCTTTTTTGTTTGTGCGCAGTGGGCCAAGCCTTTCCCTGATGTAAGAGTTGACCCCTGGCCATGGGTGCCGGTTTGCACCTGCAGAGGACCTGGCTCAGGTGGTGACACCTTGGGTGACTTTCCTAACCGATCTGCTCTGCTTCCCCTGGAAAACGTGCAGCTGTTTGGCTGGGAGAAAGTAGAGCTTGCTGGGGGGGGCGGGTGTGTGAAAAACTACTCTTTTGAAAAGAACTGGGTATAATTTAACTTTAAAAATCAGGTTTTGCGCATGAACGATCCAAGTGAGCAAGGAGATGGAGGCAATGTGTGTTCAAAGGAGGCGAGTGGGGGGGCGGGGTTTGCATACCCAAGTGCCCACTTGCTGTGCTGTCCAGGTGGTGAGAGCCTAAATGAGGTTCTCAATCCAAGGAACAAATTACTGTGAAAACCCTTTCCAAGTTCCCGGTGTGGGGCTTCAGAACTCTCCCCGTTCCCCCAGCACCCAGATTTGGAAAACACCTCCTGGCCACCTCAGCTGCACCCAAGTGGCCAACGGCCCCCCACCTTGCACCCACCTTCTGCAGGAATCCTGGAATCAGGAGGGTGCAAGGGGTGGTCTGGGGATTGGGATTCAGCGAGCCCACATCCACAAGGACATCCCTAGGAGAGGAGTCACACCACCTCTGTCGCCGCAAGCAGCTCAACGTAGCTAAGCCCAGTGTGTCTGCAACCCCGAAGGGTTGGCGATGGTGTTGAGTGATAAATAACAGGTCCCTCCTCTCCTCCTCGTTGGGTGCACCAAGGATCAGCCCGTTCTCAAGATTCTACCCCAAATTAAGCTGGCACATCTCACTAACTTGCCCAGAGAAGCTATGGCTGATCCAAGCCTGGAGGGGTTCAAGGCCAGGTTGGTCAAGGCTTTAAGCAACCTGGTCTGGTGGGAGGTGTCCCTGCCCATGGCAGGGGGTTGGAACGAGATGCTCTTTAAGGTCCTTTCCAACCCAAACCGTTCTATGATTCTAAGTCAAATACTGCATTTAATAAAACACTAGTTCCTTTCTGGTGCAGGCATTACCACAACGAGGAAATACAGATTTTTTGTTGATATAATAAACCCAATGAGAGAGCAGCTGGACACCAAGTTCCACATTACATGCCTTTCTGCTGGTTCCCCTTTAAAGATGAACATTAAAAAGAAAAAAAAAAAACACCACCTCAAATCACAACCAAAATTGTTTATACAAGGGAAATCTTTCTGAAGCACAAGTCAAAATCAAGTGTAAGATAGCCCGGGGCAACCTGGCACTCCCAGACACGGTTTGGAAGAGCTCTGTGCTCAGAGCATGGTTACTTTTGAAACTTTTATTATACGCTTTCTTGGCCTGTCAGAAAAAATAAAACAAAATAAAATATGCTGCTTCCATCCCCACACCCAAACCACTATCTGCAACTCCTCTGACTACTGGGTTTCTAAGGAGTGTCTGGGTAAATCAGTAAATGAAGTCGGCGCGAACAATATGTCTGGCCCTAGATAAGGGTAAAGCAAAACTTGGGCAGCATCCAGGGAGCACCAAGCCAGCATGGAGAGGAACACCAATTGCCACCCACTGCTTTTCCTGGTACTCCCACAAAGCCTGCATCCCCCGTGGGATGGGAGCACCCATCCAACCACCCCACGAACAAAAACCAAGCCAGCCTTCATTTCCCACACAAGCAGAGAGCTTTTTGCTTTATTTTTCTTTCCCCGATCAAAATGGCTCGCCTCCATCAATCCACCAAAGCCAAGGTGATGAAGAAACAATTCTGTGCTTCCCATGCCACTGAAGCATATCGTTCGAGGTGCTGCTTCCCAGGATTGCTTATAATCAGTGCGATATGGAAATGTCCCCAGCACCACTGAGGGACTGGAACGGATCCAGAGAAAGTCAACGGAGCTGGTGAGGGGTCTGGAGGCCAAGTGTTGTTAGGAGCAGCTGAGGGAGCTGCTGAGGGAGGAAAGGAGGCTGAGGGGAGACCTTCTGGCTCTCTCCAACTCCCTGAAAGGAAGATGTAGCCAGGGGATCTGTCTCTTCTCCCAAGTCACATGTGATAGGACAAGAGGACACGTCCTCAAATTGCACCAGGGGAGGTTCAGATTGAATATTAGGAAAAATTTCTTCACCAAAAGGGTTATCAAGCATTGAGACAGGCTGCCCAGGGAAGTGGTGGAGCCCCCATCCCATGAGGAATTTAAAAACCTTGGCATTTAGGGACATGGTTTAGTGGTAGACTTGGCAGTGCCAGGTTAACAGTTGGACTCAATGATCCTAAGAGTCTTTTCCAACCTAAATGATTCTATGATTAAAAATGTCCCCCAAATCCTGCAAGCCATACAGAAACACAATTCAAGGGGAGAGGGGACAGAGGGGACAGTGACAAATGGAACATTTCAGAGGCAACTTTGAGTCCCAAACCCTTGCAGACCAAGGGGAACCCAAGAGGTCCCTACTGAACTCTGGAAACCCTGGAAACTGTTTCCCATTTTCCATGTGAAATTGGTTCCCGGTTTTTGATTGCCATTAACAGAAGGATGAACATATCTCCTAGACAGAGCTAGGAGTTAGGAAGAGAGACTGAACTACTTCTAAGAGGGTGTGAAATAAAAATAACAGGAAAAAGAAGACAAGAAAGGGTTGTGCCAGACCCCACCTCGGTTCACATGCACAACAGGAACCACCTAGTAAGAAGAAAAAAAATAATAGAAAAGGTTGCGGTGATTGTTTATCCCAGGTCAGGAAGGTTTTAATTACACGTACATTGAATTGAAAGCTTTCCAGAAGAAAGAGTAGTTAAATGCCTGTCCAATCAGAAAAACAAATGATCATCAACTTTAAAGACTTTCATGGGCACAATTAATTTTGACACGGTTTTGCTTTCTAAAGTGCTTTTTTGTTTTTGGTTAAAGAATAAACAAACTGGCACAAGTGTTAATAAACTGGCACAAGTGTTAATAAACTGGCACAAGTCTTATGGGAATTTTTGCAATTTATCTTTTTGCACCTGAGTTTTTCAGGCCAGTTTTGAACTGCGGCTACTTGGAACCCAAGAGTCAGTATCAGTGAAACCAGCTCTCTGAGAGCCAGAGGAAGGTATTTTCCACAACAAGATTTGCTGCACCAGTCACATTTCTTAAAAGGAAAAATTATTTTATTCCTCAAACACGCCTGTTTCAATGCCAAAAACTATTGGTTCAAAAAAAAAAAAACACCCCACCTTTTTAAAAGGTTAATTTCAGGAGGAAATAAAACCAACAACATACTCCCCCTCCCCAGATCTCACAAGAAACTGCTTACAAATGGGAAACTTGGAAAAGCCTGATGAGGTTTCCTCCAAGGTGTCTATCCCACACACCCACATGTGTTTCCGTTTCCTACGGTGCATACCCCCGTTAACTTCAACTCCAGGCAATAAAGTTAAGCCTTGCCTAAGTGCTTCCAAAAGTTGGCCTTATTTTGAAGGTGACAGAGCAAGTGGAAGGAAGCAATGTGAGCCCACAACGTTGGTGCACACCCTAATCGCTGGGGTACCACCAGGTCAGAAGGAAGGAGGGAGGATGGGCAAATGACCCATCTGGTTTAAGAATCGCAGCAAGATAGGGATTGGAAGAGGCCTCTGGAGATCATCCAGTCCATCACCCCTGCCAAAGCAGGTCCTCCTAGAGCAGGTTGCACAGGAATGTATCCAGGCACAGTTTAGACTCCACCACCTCTCTGGGCAGCCTCTTCCAGGGCTCTGCCACCCTCAAAGGGAAGAAGTTTCTCCTCAGTTTAGGCGGAACTTCTTATGTTCCCATTTCTGCCTGTTCCCTCTTGTCCTGTCACTGGGCACCACTGAAAAAAGCCTGGCCCCATCATCCTGACACCCACCCTTGAAGGATTTATAGGCGTTGATCAGATCCCCCCTCAGCCTTCTCTTCTTCAGACTCACAAGACCCAATTCCCTCAGCTGTTCTTTGGAAGAAATGCACCAGGCCTCTCCTCATCTTTCCAGCCCTCTGCTGTACCCTCTCCAGCAGTTCCTTGTCCTTCTTGAACTGGGGAGCGCAGAACTGGATGCAGTGCTCAGATGGGGCCTCACTGGAGCAAAGTAGAATGGGAGGATGACCCCCTCTAAGAGGGTTAAGACCTAAAAGAAGGTGTATCTGTGTTCATAGTTTGGGTGAGAGCTGTTGGTGTTTCAATTTTAAAGGATAATTGTGGACATTGGGAAAGGTTAAATGGGTGAGTGGTCGAAGGGATTTCCTTCCTAGTAGCCCCAGGCTCTGCTGATGATGAGCAGTTTCCATCCAGAGGCCAAATCTCCAGTTAGCCCATACCACAGACTGGGCAGGTTCACTGCCCCAGGCCATGTGCACATGCAGAGCTGCTCTCATAATATTCCTGGCTGAAAAAACCATAGAAATAAAAAAGCTCTAAAGCAAATCAGTGAAAACCAATGCGGATTAAGTGCTTTGCTGAAACACTCCAGCTGGAGTCCCCGTGCTTTCACTTTTGAAACTATAACGGTCGTAATCCAGACTGATCTTGAGGGTTGTCCAGTGCTTTGCCTAACGTGGTTGGTGGAACTCAGTGAGGCTCCAGAGTCTTCAATGGAAATAGAGTCATTCATGCTACCCAGAGATTTCCTCAGGAAATTAATACCAAGTTTGATTTCTATCAAGGAACAGGGCCAGATGCAGCCAAGCTGATATTGTATACATGTACCCATGTGTTTGCGTAGCTTTATGATGGGAATTTGTCACATCATATTGGTTTACTGGGAAGCTCTTAGAGAAAAACCTGCACCCTGACCTCTTCCCCAGGTATATCTGCTCCAGCAGGGCCTGGGACCAGCTCTGGAAATGCAGTCACCTCGGGCTGAAGGTGGCCTTACAGCTTCTGGTCCTTCTCAACCCACAGCTCCCAGTCTTTCTGGCTTCTCTGCAACTTCACAGTGTCACAGGGGAATAAGAACAATCCCACATTAGCAAGAATGGGGCAAAACTACACAAACTTTGAATTAAACCTGTATTTCGCACAAACTTTGAATTAAACCTGTATTTCGCTTGGAAAACATTTATCTTTCCCCACAGGGTCTTATTCTCAGTCTAATGAAAGAACACCAAGCCAAGCAGAGCCACTGCCTGTGCAATCTCTTTCTAAGAGGGAGAGAAAGATCATCTCCAAGGGCAACAGATTAGGCAGTAGAAGGCTTGGTGGCATGGAATCAGAGAGGTGTTGTAAGGCTAAACACATTAAATTCTCCTTTATCTCCCAAAACGAAGCCTTAGCCAGCTCATCTGAGACAACAGCCATTCCCAGGGCCGAAGATCCGGGGCCAGGAACCTCCTCTTGGTGCCCTGAAGCCACCAGCAATGAGGGAACGACACCAGCTCCCGCTCCCTGAGGGACACGCGGCAAATGGAGCGCGCACACATCTTCCTCCTTGAACTCATGCCCATATAAATATTGGATGTATCGCCTGATTACTTGGGTAGATGACACACGCCTGAAGGCAGCAGCCAGGTCACACTGCTTGGTTTTAATGCTTCGGTCCTCCTTTTTGCCTTGATCGGGAAAGATTTTTGAACCCCCTTGAGCTTGTGTTTGAGCAGGGCTGGGCCTGGGCGAGGGCAACTGAAAATAAATGATCATAGGATGAATCCTAAACACAAACAGATGCTAATAATAAAAGGCAAGATGTGGATCAAAGAGCTGCTTTGCAGAGCTTGATGGACTGGAAGGAACTGGGGGTACCTCTCCCACTCCAGAGCAGCTGAAGCTGGGTAAGGTAAAGGCCTCCAGGAAGGTTCAGACCACCTCGGGCTTCTGAACATCCACTTCACACTTGTCACCACCCTCAACGCCAAAATAAACACCCCAGACAAACTTGAGATGGGTGATAGATAAAAAAACTCCCAAAACTAAGTGACACCGATACAGCCTGCTGGGGGATGGAAGGGAGGAGAGCATCTGCAAACCTGGTGATGGTGGCAGGTTTCAGCCTGCCTCCCTCTGCAATCGCTTCTGCAGAATTCATGGCCCCAGCCCCTATTGCTACATTGAGCTTTCAAAAGGCATTACCTGCCTCCTAATTTCTCGATGGGTTATTTTTGCTTTGCTCTTGCAGAAGATGAGGCATGACTCCTTGCTGGGTCTGCTCCCACCACCCCACCACAGATGGACTAAGGATGACCAAGCAAACCGCCCACGGTAAACCCGAGTGCCAGCCTCCGGTTGTTGGTGACCCTCCACCCAGACCACTTCCTTTCATTTCCACAATCCAGAAAGTTACTGGGGAACAAGAAATTTAGCAGGAGTGGAGGGTGGAAACAACCTCATTTGCTTTCAGAAGCTGTGGATCAGGCCACAGCTCCTTGCAGAACATCACATTAATAGCAAGAGGCAAACGAACCATTTTACTCCTCTTGGCTTGGGGG
>VZTM01013828.1:84454-110540 GCA_013400555.1 Jacana jacana | reverse complement strand
CCCCAACTTTTTCCAGCCTCTCAGTGATTTTTTTCCTCTGGCTGGTAATTGTTCTCATTGCCCTTCGCTCACAGATGGTCTTCGGAGAGCTCACTATTGACGTGGTGCCAGCTCTCCTCAATCCCAGCTGCTAAATTGCATTAGGAGATAAGCTACCACTCAGCAGAGACAGCTCCTCCACTCCATCTGCCCTTTCACACCTGGGCCATAATTGGAAGGGGGTTTACTCACCAGAGATACCACAGAGGGCAACCTCTTGGTCCCCTCCTGGCAGCTAAGTCACCCTCTAATCCTCCTGCTCCCCACCCAAAGCCTCCTAGGTCTGTCTGGATCGCCTCACCCACCCGTCCTCTTCCTTTATGTCCCTTCTGCTGTGCAAGAGAGTCTTTTCCCCCCTCTCCAAACCTATATATTATATATATATAACCTATTATACAATGGGGGTGGTGAAACCCTGGCCCAGGTTGCCCAGAGAAGTGGGAGACACTTCATCCCTGGAAACATTCCAGGCCAGGTTACACGGGCCTGTGAGTAACCTGGTCTACTTGAAGATGTCCCTGCTCATGGCAATGGGATTGGACTAGGTGGCCTTTAAAGGTCCCTTCCAGCCCAAACCATTTTGTGATTCTATGATTCCAGCCCCTGGGCTCAAGCCCTGCTCCATGGGGACAACTGCAGGGGGGTGGACAAGAGCAGAAGAAAAAAAGGAAGGAAAAAAGCACTGGAGACCAGACAGGAGGTGAGAGCAGCTCTTATTTTTCACTGAACCAAGTTGTTTTTGGAGGCACAAACACTAGGTCCATTCATAAAGTAGCAAAGTGCTGGGTTTTCAACGGAAACAATGAATTAGCGAAGATGAGCAGCAACAGGATAAATGACCTTTTTCCTTCCTCCCAAAGTGTCCTGTTTCTTTCCTAACCCAGCAGCCAACTGCTTGTTGAGCTCCACAGTGCTCAGCTCCAGCTCGCTGGAGCCTCCAGGGAAGCCCAAGGGCTTGGAGAGGGAACTTCCCACAGAGACACTTCCATCCCAGCAGCTCCACACCCTTCCCCCCCAAATCCATGGGACCATAAACTCTGCTGGGGGGGACCATAAATTCTACTGGGGATGTGAAGTATGAGCACTGCCACCCAGCAGTGAAAGCCTCATGGCCAAAGCCAAGCCATCATGGAAGGAAGCTGTCTCAGGGGAAGTTCAGACTGGATATTAGGAAAAGGTTCTTCACAGAGCGGGAGGTCAGTGACTGGGACAGGCTCTCCAGGGAAGTGGTTGGGGCACCAACCCTGGATGAATGTGGTACCCCTCTGCTCTGCTCGGGTAAGACTCCACCTGGAATACTGTGTCCAGCTCTGGAATCCTCAGCTCAGNAGTGAGACCCTGGCCCAGGTTGCCCAGAGAAGCTGTGGCTGCACCATCCCTGGAGGAGTTCAAGGCCAGGCTGGAGGGGGCTTGGAGCAACCTGGTCTAGTGGGAGGTGTCCCTGCCCAGGGCAGGGTGTGGGTCTGGATGGTATTTAAGGTCTCTTCCATCCCAAACCATTCTATGATTCTATACGATCAGTGCCCTGCGTACCAGTTTGGTGGGACCCAACTAAGCCCATCCATCATCGCTCAATGGCATAAAAAAAAGTAAATGCCAGTTTGCAGGCATCGAGAACCCAGTGGCTTCCACCAGCATGCCACTTGGCTTCAGAGGGATACAAAGGAAGTGGTTTGACTTTTGGTTCCTGCTATCTCCGAATCTTTCAGAAGGATACGCTACCTTGCGCTAACGTAACGGATTAAAGCAGGAGATAAAACGCTGTTCCATTATCTATTTATTAAAAGCACCACTTGAACTGCTTTCATTCAGCATACATCTCCCACTAAAGAGGCACTCCTTGACTGTGTAAATCAGCGAGCAATTGTGTTTTAACAGCCTTTAGAATGGCATTTCCCCACAGTTTTAGATGGACTATCAGACAGAAAACCTCTTCCAAAACTCACTTATCATAACAGGCGAGAGCGCAGAGCTCTTTACCGCTCCTCTACCACTGAGACAAATACAAAATGGGCTTGTAAAACTCACAAAGCACAGATCATTCCCACCTTTCACCCTGCTGCATGAGTATCCTTAATGACAGGTCAAAATAAATAATTTCGTTAGCAGAGGAGAACTATTCAGCTCCCACTGACGGATGGGACTTCTGGTAGGTGATAAAATGCAGGCTGCAGTTCCCAACCCGCTGATGCTACCTGTTCTGTGGTAATGAGTTCTTGCAGAACCAGAGAGGAAGAAGCCACTTCAAATCTGCCAGTTCCCCAGGCAAAAAGGCGAAGAAATTCAGCAGAAGACTTCAGGGGTGAGCGTAACTATCATCTGCAAACTGCAAAACAACGGGGAGGTTGTTGGATTGCCTCTGCTCCACCAGAATAAATTGGGCTTTGATAGTTTAACTTCCTTTACAAAGTGTTTTGATGATGAAACCTGGAGGAACCGAGCTCAAGAGCTGGTGAGGTATTAACTGACAAGAAAGCTTCATCCTGTGCCACGGAAGCCAATGGAGGCTCTGCCATCAACATGAGCAAACGTTAGATCTGCCGAGAAGAGGGGAAAGGGATGTACCCACACGCACGGGGAAGGATAACAGTGGTCTGGAAACTGATGGATGGAGGGAGGAAGAAAGGGATGGTCAGATGGAGGGAGGAAGGTAGGAAGGGAGGGATAGATGGATAGATGGAGGGAAGAACAAATGGATCCCTACCACTCTGCTGCCATCAGAGGGACCTCAGCACACACTGAGGTGCACAATGCTGAGGACAATATTCTTCTTCCTTCTTTTCCTATGGACCCTGTGCTTTCTCCCTTGCTGCAGACAAACTGGAGCACTGCCTGGGGTCCAGCTGAGTCACCTGCAAGGACACCCATCCTTGGCTGCCTGGTTGCCCAACCCAAATGCACCCCAGGCTCCTGCCTGCCCTTAAGCAAGTCAAATTCTGAGGGAGCTGACAAATCTGGAAGATCATTCCAAGCCACAACCACTTCAGATTCAGCTTGTTTCAGCCTGTGACCTTTTTGGCAGGGTCTCCCTTCAGTGTGGCAGGCCCAAACAGGAGCTGACAGCACTTCGCCACCTTTTGAACCTGCACTCGGGGCCCTTGGGTACTGCAGGGAGGACTTCTCTCAACAGCGTGCAAGCTCCCCGACTCTGACAGCCCTGCTCTTGTCCTGCCTGGGAGGGGACCAACATCCCCTTCCCTCCATTCAGCAGTGTGAAAGGTCACCAGGGAAGGTGTACTTGTCACCAGGAATAAGCCATTACACGGAGGTTGTGTGTCACATCTCTCTGGGAGGATGGAGGCAGCTGACATCGGGTGAAAAAGCTCCCCTGATGCCAGTGGGGTTTGGATCTGTCCCTGAGCACCAAGCAGGGCAGCAAGGAGCAAAACCCCTCCTAAATGACACTGGGTTATCAGCTGGTGTGGAGTGAGGTCCAGGAGACACACAGGGCACATGTCCCTTCACACCAACATGTCGACGAGTCCAGCCCAAATACCTCCGTAATGAAAGTCACCCTGTGACCATACAGCTTGAAAAGTGCCAGCTTCCCAGTCAAGCTAAACAAATCCCTTCCCTTTGCTTCCCCTGACAGCATATCTTACCCAGATCTATTCCGACACAGGAGCCACCAGCAGACCTGTCGGGACTGGGCTTTAGAGCTCCAGCTCAGGAAAGGGTGGATGACCCCCCGTGCTTCTGAGACGTTGGCGTTTCCCAGAGGAACCTCACAGTTTTCTGCATTTTACTACGTTGATATATCAGGGTGACATTAGAGGAGATGTTATTTCTCTCCACAATGGGTAGCAAGCCAGAAACAGGACTACAGCAAAGGTGACATGCAAACATCTCATCTTCTGGGAGGAAGAAACCAGGGCCAGTCAGCAGCAATCCCTGCCTGCTTACCTGGCTTAGCAATGTCTTGGGAACCCAAGAACAGACAAAAGACCCCTTGCAAAAGATGCCCTGCAGAGGAAAAGACAATGTCCTACCATGCTGTGTTCAAAGACTAGGAGAAAGCAGACCAGCCCAGGACAGGGTTGGCCACAACGAGCACCAGAAACCCATCAATTTTGTGCCACCTCACTGCAAGAGCAGGTCCAGGGAGGTAATCCTGCCTCTCCACTCCGTTCTGGTGAGACCCCACCTGGAGCACTGTGTCCAGCTCCGGAGTCCTCAGCACTGGAGGGATATGGACCTCTTGGAATGAGTCCAGTGGAGTGTCACAAAGATGATCAGAGGACTCTGCTGTGAGTATGGTCTGCGAGAGTTGGGGGGATTCAGCCTGCAGAAGAGAGGGCTCTTGGGAGACCTTATAGTGGCCTTCCAATACCTAAAGGAGGTGTACAAGAAAGATGGGGAGGGACTCTTTATCAGGGAGGGAAGCCATAGGTTGAGCGGGGAGGGTTTGACACAGAAAGAGGTGAGACTTAGATGAGATCTCAAGAAGAAATTCTTTGCTGTGAGGGTGGTGAGACCCTGGCCCAGGCTGCCCAGAGAAGCTGTGGCTGCCCCATCCCTGTAGGGGTTCAAGACCAGGCTGTATGGGGCTTGGAGCAACCTGGTCTGGTGGGAGGTGTCCCTGTCTACAGTAGGGGGTTGGGACTGGATGACCTTTATGGTTCCTTACACACTGAACCATTCTACTATTCTATGATTCTAAGTGAAGACCCACAGCAAGCTCTTCCTCCTGGCTCTGTCAGTACACAGGTTCAGGGTGACTCCTTGGCCAAGCTCAAGTTTAAGAGCTTGTCCAGGGCGTCACCAAGCCAGATGTAGCTGCTCAGGGCACCGCTGCAGTGACATGGCAGATCAGCAAGACCAACTTTCTCAGCTCTCAGCAGTAGGCAGGCAGACACAGGTTGCCCATACCCAAGGCTGATGCAGGCAGGGCTTTCACCACCCTTAAAGGGCTGGCAAGATCCCACCCGGCCCTTCTCTGCCCCTCACTTACATGTAGGTCAAGCCACAAGGTGACAGTTAGTGCCAGTGGAGCTGTCTGCCCACCGAGGTACTTCCAGCACTGTATCAAAAATTAAAGCGAAGCGATAAAAATTAAAAGAGAAGTAACACGGATCATAAAACCCAAGCACTAGACTAAAAAGTCCCCGGACGCTGATGTATCGTTAAGGCAGGGCATGAACCACCCCTCACACTGCTGCCAAATCCCCTTTTCCACAGGAAATTATCCTCTCTTCTGATTGCTTTCATCGCCCAGCTCTCCAGCCGGCAATGTTCTCCGGTGTGAGGGGAAAAAAGGCAGTGGATAGGCTGGGAAGCGGTGTGTCATCCCCCTGCGCACCACCGTGTTCCTGTGCCTCATCTCCTAACTGGGCTCTGTGGCTGAGGCTGAGGCCATCAGCATCCCAAGCACACCCTGTTGATGAGGGATGCGGTGGAAAAATGCTAAATAACCGGGGCCAGCCTAACAGGGCTGCTGGGCTGACCTCTGATGAGGGAAAACATCGTTTTCTGAAAAACTCTCCACCCCCCCCAGCCTTGCAGCCACCGATAACTCAAAGACATCCTCCCCCATTCCAATACCCTGCCATCATCCCACTCCAAAAGGTCCCACTGAAACAGCAGCCCCAGCACCAGTTTAATGGGGTGAGGCCAGTTTTGATTCACTTGGATGCAAACCTGAGGTTTTAATTACCCCCAGGGCTCAGGGGAGGGATACACAGCCTCCCCAGTGCCCATCATTTCCATCCCCATCCCTGTCCGGCCCCAGTGACCCATTAACATCCCCTTCTTCTGGTAAATATTGCCCGAACACTCCTGACTGCCCTCCTGGCCTCAATTAATTGTGGCCTGGGGGAGAAGCAGGTAAAAAAAAAGCACTCAAATTTAACTGCTTCTCAGCAGATGGTAAAAATGGAGCTCGCTGTGACAAGCACAGACAGCAGGGACGGGCACAGGCAAGGCAAGGAGGACAGCAGAGCCCTTCTTGCCCAAACACCCTTGTGGGTTCCCAACTGCTCTCATCTCCCATCTACTTTGTGGGATTTAGAGAAGTCTGGTAAGCCACGGGGTTTGATTCACAGGGGAAAATCTTGCTCTGGAGCAGGTTATGCCACCGAGGAAAACCTTCCTTTCACTGAATCCCATGCTTCCAGAGCCATCGCAGCTCAACCTAATCCCACTTGTCCCAACGAGGTGGACCTCCCCTCAGCCTCATTTGAACCTGACCATGCATCACACAATACAAGGCATAAGTTGAGCCCACAGAGGCTCTGCAGCTCCCAAGTCCTATGGAAGCCCTTTTGGCTGTGGAGACCACCGCATGAGAAACCAAGTGACGGCAAGAAACATACTAAAAGGTGTGTTGCCATCAGATCCAGAGAGGTGATTCTGCCTCTTTGCTTCGCTCTGGCGAGACCTCACCTGGAGTTCTGTGTGCAGGTCTGGAGCCTTCATGATAAGAAGGACATGGACCTGATGGATTGGGTCCAGAAGAGGGACACAAAAATGCTCAGGGGGTTGGAGCACCTTTGCTACAAGGACAGGCTGAGAGAGCTGGGGTTGTTCAGACTGGAGAAGAGGAGGCTCCAGGGAGACCTCATAGCAGCCTTCCAGTATCTGAAGTGGCCTACAGGAAGGCTGTGGAGGGTTTGGTTACAAAGGCCTGCAGTGACAGGACAAGGGGCAATGGCTTCAACCTGGAGAAGAGCAGACTGAGATTGGATATTATGAATAGGTACTTTACCATGAGGGTGGTGGACCCTCAGAGTAACAGGTTGCCCAGGGCGGTGGTTGAGGCCCCTTCCCTGGAGATCTTCAAGGTGAGGCTCTAGGAGGCCCTGGGCAACCTGGTCTAGTTGGGGATGTCCCTGCTGACTGGGGAGAGGTCAGACTAGATGACCCTAGAGGTCCCTCCCAGCCTGGACCATTCTATGATACTATGATTCTATGATTCTATGTGAGGCTCCAAACAGGACCTTCAGCATGCCTGGTGACACCAAAAACATAACTGGTACCTTCAGCACGGGACCATGGTCCCAGCTCCTGCTGCATGGGGCAAGAGGTCACCAACGGAGAGGTCCCAACTCCACCCAAAAGGGGTTTTGCTGGAACGAAAGCAAGGGCCACACAGTTTGTGGTTTTTTTCTTTTTTCCCTAAGACTTCACTAAACTCCACGAGCTGGTAATGCCTCAGCATCCTGCGAGCATCCAAGCGTCCTGCTTTCAGTGGGAAAGGAACAAAAGGCTGCGGTGGGGAGGGGAACAGTGGGAAACCTTACGGGCTCCCCGGCTTCATTTGAGACCTGGTGTTTGCAGCACGGACTGCATTTCATCTTTTCATAAGTAACTCTTACCAGGAAACGTTACAAAAAAGGGGGCATTTCAAGGCAGAAAAGTTGGTCTCCAAATGCTTTTTTTTTTTTTTTTTTTTCTTATTATGTCTTTTGTTAGCAACTCTTCTGGGGAGCGAATCCAGCAGAGGCAATACAGTGCAATGTGCACTCCTAAATTAGTTTCCAGGCACTTGGGATGCTTTATTATTCATTTCCTCCAAATATTAGGTAATGCCTTTCGCCCCTTTCAAAGTCTGTACGAGGGGTCTTTGATGCATTGTGGGACTTGAAAGTTGCAGGTCCAAAGCAGCATTTCTTTTAAGTCCTCTCTTTTATCAAGCATATTCTGTTCTGTTCGCTATAATGCACACAATGGCATGAGAGTCTTGACCTGCTTCAAGTCTGATGGGCTGAAATCTCAGATGCATAGGATAAAACAGCCATTCCTAGCAATCCAGCTTAAACACTCAGGGTTCTATTCAGGCAAATATTACCCAGGGGTCTGCCACGCCGCTGAAAAGCCGCAGAAATTGGCTCCGTCGACGGCTGACCAATTCAGCAGCGAGAAACGACCCTGCTACATTAACTCCCCTTTTCATTTCACCCTGGGCGAGCCGAGGTCTGGAGGTAACCGCAGCAGGAGGCGAGAGCCGGTTGAAGCCAGATTAATTTTCTTTATATAAAGCATTTGGCGCGTGTGTGCGTGCGTGCGTGTGTGTGACCATGAATGTCATTACGTGGATCTGCGAAAGAGGGAAAGTAATGACATTAAGGCAGAGACTCCTGCAGAAGTGAAATTTGTGGCCTCCAGGAGACTGCAAATGCCTCACTTAACCAGGTCCCTGCCTCTGCTGAAGGGTAGGACTTGGGTGGGTTACCTCCCACCACCCAGCATGGCCCCCCAGCCCCACTCTGTTAACCCCAGAAATTAATAGCTCTTGTTCCACAATAATTCACCTCTTTTTCTTCTGTTTACACTGGGAGCTCGCTCCTTCACACATGGCCCCTTGCCCAATAACGTACAGGACCCAGAACAAGGATGTAAACTGAAACTGATCCTTGCAAAAGCAAACACATTTCAACACGAAATTAACTGGTTTTGTCCTTTAGACAATCGCACTGACATGTTTTTACAAAAGTACCGTGCTGCTATTTTAGGATATTAATCTCCCCTTATCAATCTCCTCTTGACAGGTTACAACCAGGAAAGATTTTTTTTTTTTAAGGGTGATCTTGAAACGCAGGGATAAAATCCAGTGTAAGGGCTGGAGAGACCCTAAATGGGCTGAAGCTGCTTGAATATCTCCTTCTCTGGAGACATTCAAACCCCGCTTGGACACGTTCCTGTGTGACCTGCTCTAGGTGTTCCTGCTCCAGCAGGGGGATTGGACTGGATGAGCTTTCAAGTTCCCTTCCAGTCCCTGAGATCCTGTGATTCTGTGATTCTGTGAATTTGTCTTGCATGTCTTACACCCCAGGAGGAAGAGGTGTCTCCAGGACGATTCAGAAGAGGAATGTTCAGACTACACAGGGAGACGTTTGTAACAGAGACGGGTCCTTTTCTTCATGGTGTCTGCCCCCTCCCACTCCTCCCCTGCCCCAGAGCTAAGCCCTGGTATGCCTGCAATCCCAGCCTGTCAGCTGAAAACATATATCAGAGTCCTTATAACTCCAAAGTTTCCCCAGGAAGACTCGTGTTTAGCCTTGTACCAAAAGGAAGAAGCTGATTTTGCACGAGTGAAACCTAGGTATGTCCCTCCTGTCAGTGGCAAAACATCCAGCATCAACTCCAGGGACTGTAAAGAGGGGGACACACGCAATCACAGCCCCTGGCTCTGGTTTGTGAGATTACAGCAGGATTAGCTCTGAAAGCAGATCTGATCCACAGGGATACCATCCTCCATCCCATCCACCTCCCCAGGATGCTGCAGACCCAGGGAGGCAAGCACAAGTCTGATTTCTAGAGTTGCCAAGCATCTCTCCTACGGCTGGTGGCAGCATTAGGTACCAAAATTAACACGAGAATATGTAACCTATCCTGGTTAAAAGGTTTTTTAGGAGCCCCCTTAAGCATCCTCATTAAAATACCACAGTAAATTAGATTGGATATCAGGAAAAATTTCTACACTGAAAGGGTTATCAAGCCTTGGAAGAGGCTGCCCAGGGCAGTGGTGGAATCACCACCCCTGGAGGTATTTAAAAGCCAGGCAGACGTGGTGCTGAGGGACATGGGTTAGTAGGGGGTTTGTCAGTGTCAGGTTGATGGTTGGACTTGATGATCTGAAAGGTCCCTTCCAACCTGGACGACTCTATGATTCTGTGACAGCTGGGGTTTTGCCCCGCGTGGGGATGGTGCGGAGCTGGTCTGCCGGAGGGGAGCTGACAGGTCATGACTGTGTGTCCTACAAATTCCCTGTGCCCATAAGGAACCTCCAACCCTGTGACGGTTTATCAGTTTGTAAGGTTGATAAAAAAAAAGGAAACTCTTTCAATCAGATAATGATGCTGTTCCTTTCTGGCAAATCCAAGCTTGTGCTTCGTGTACGGGGAGGCTGGCAGAAGCGGAGCCAGGACGAGGATGGGACCCATCACTCACCAGTCAATGGGAAGACGCTCCCAGCAGGAAGCAAGGAGCCCAAAACTGCTCCTTTGAGAGCAAGAGAGAGAAAAGGGGAAAGGAAGCAAAACTGCTGGAGAAACAAAATCTCTTTGTAAACCCCAGGCAGAGCCGGCGCAGGAGCGCGGAGATGATAATGAAGCCTGATGGAGAGTTCACAGGATTATTAGGTGCCCTCCAACTCAAATATGCTGAGCAGCTGATTATTGAATGCTCAGGCCAGTGCAAACGTATGTTTAATAAGCTGAATCTCTCCAGGAGTGTAGGAGCTCGAGGGACCAAACCCCTGCTGGTGTAAACCAGGAAAGAGAGCGCTATAAAGCAGAGAGTGCTTCAGATGCCCCACGGTTACTGAGGACTCCAGCAGGGCTGGGGTGCTTGGAGGGGAAATGCAGCTGCATTTTGGGAGAAGGTGGGTGCAAAGGCTCCCTGGAGAACGTGTTTCAGCACCGGGCAGGCAATGTCATCCAGCTTTGTGACTGGTGGCCTTCCAGACTGCCTTGTTTACAGGCAAGGAGGTTGCTGCTCCTGGGAAGAGGAAAGGGTTTATTTCCCAGCTGATAGCAGACAGGCAGCTGAGAGGAAGCAGAAGGTATGGGAGCTAGAGAGGTGTTTGACCTCTGCTCTGGTCACTGATTAGCGCCTGTTTTGGAGTCAGCAATGATCCCTGATCAAAAAACATTGCTTTCTCAGCCTCCAGGAAGGGTGCTGTGGGAAAGACCAGCACCCTCCCTGCCTGCCTTGCCAGGAGGTGACCCCACAGACACATTGTCCCCTCACCTGGGCTCCTCTTGCAGCCACAGGACAGGCTTCTAGCTCATCCCCAGGTGGATGCCCAAACTATGGCAGATGCAACATGGGCTAAAACCATCCTCACTATAAAGGGCTCTATGTTGTTAAACATCTGATGAAAAGTGGCTGCAGCCCATTCTCATCTCTGTCTGTGTCACCTTCTTCCTCCTCCTCCCATGCCTAAAACAAGCTGAGCTGAGTCTCTATATCTGCATCTCCCCACCATCCACCCACCACCAGCACCACTCCTGCACATCCACGTAGTTCAGGCTACAGCAGAGACACAGGAACTGGTATAAGGAAGAAATGCTTTATGCTGAGGGTGGTGAAATACTGTTCCAGGTTGCCCAGAGAGGTGGCGGAGCCCCATCCCTGGAAACATTCAAGGTCAGGTTGAACAGGGCTTTGAGCAACCTGCTCTTGTTGATGTCCCTGCTTTTGGCAGGGGGGTTGGACTAGATAGCCTTTAAAGGTCCCTTCCAACCCAAACCATTCAATGATTCTACGATAACCCAGCACAAAGGTGCTCCTCAGCATCTGTGACATGGGTGCAGTGTCGGGGTATGGGGAGATGTGGAGACCCAGTCCCTGATGGATGGGGACTTGTGGGAACCCACCACAAGGCTCTGTTTAGGGTTTGGCCAGTGCAAACCAGGCAATTGCTTATGAGAAGATGGTGGAAAAAAACACAGCCCCCCCCAACCTGGTGCAAGTCATGGTTAACTTGGTTCAACAACGTCAACTTAGCATCTGTCTCTGGCGTATCTGAACCAGCTCAGATGGTAAAAAACGGATGCTCCTCTCTTCCTATTCACGACCTCTAGGCAAACACCCAAGCCCCAGCCCTGCAGCGTGACAGCTGCAGAAAACAGGTCTGGAGAGGACCTTGAAATGTCACCCAGATCGCAGCCCCGTGACTGGGTCTGCAGCAAGGCCAAGCTCAACAGAAGCCAAAAAGCACTCCAAGCATTAACAAATATTGTTGCTCGGCGCACTCCCGTGCAGCTGCCAGCGGATCTGCCGCCTGCTCTTTCCAGCGCTGCAGCACAGAGAACACACATATTTATGAGAGCATCTTCTACCCATTTACAGGAGGAGCAATTAGCCGCTCGGTCGTTGACAGCAGCAGAGAATCGTGGTGGGGAGAAAGCCCATTTGTGCTGATCCACCAACGCCACAACCTACCTGTTCCCTCCTAGGTAACTGAAGGGCAGGATCAGAACCCCAAGACCCCAAAAAGACACCAGGACGGGCACTCTACTCTCCTCAACTCTAGTCCTGCTTGCAAGGAGCCACCAGCTCTCCCCACAAAGCCATCAGTTCCCCACACCCAAATGCGTACTCACCAGTACCCTTGCTTTTGTTTCAAATCTCCGGTGATGCTCCCTGTGCTCCTCTGACCATTTCCTAAGGAACAATGGGGAGAAAAAAAAGACAAAAACCTTCATCAGTTCCAGAACTGAGCTTCTGATTAGCAAGGGCCAGCACTGGAGAAACCTGCTGCTGCATGATGAGAAATCACTGAACTAGGCCAGCTCCTGCTCTCCAGCCATCGGGTTTTCCACGGTCAGCTCGGGAGTTTCTCTGCTCATCACCCTCCTCTCACACCTGTACCACCAAATCACCTAGCAACGCCGTGCCATGGAGGTGCAAACCCATCCCATTCTCCCACTGTATCACATCTCCTCCTGTGACAGCTGGAAGATGAACAGTGTGGAAACGGATCCCATCGAAGCAGCGTTGGCTGCTTCACCCATCCCACCCCCCCAGCTAAACGTTACTTCTTGGTCCCTTTAGGGTTATTGATTTCCTGCATCTTCCTACACATATAGCTTGGCTGTTGGTGGTAGCTCAGTGGTACCTGCAACAAACTGACATCCCACAGGTGATGGGTTGCAGAGGAGGAAGAAGTACAACCAGCATCCACCCAACTTTGCCTGTACAAGTCCTTTGTCCCTCTTAGCTTGGGAAAAACTTTGGAAAAACTGAGCTCTATGTCAGCTCCTGGCCAACACTTTGCACTTGCAAATGATGTAGACAGTGGACTGGAGTTTCTGAACAGGGAGCTGACACCTCCACGCAGGAGGTGTTGAGTAGGGCTGTCACTAGCACATAGAATCACAGAACCACTCAGGTTGGAAGAGACTCTAAGAATCATCGAGTAACGCTACAGCTACATCAATCCTTGGGATTATCAAGTAGCCCAGCATCCCTGCTCTACAAAGTTCTCCCCTACACCAGATCTCTCAACACCACATCCAATCTACTCTGAAACACAGTCAGGGATGGGGACTCCACCATCTCCCTGGGCAGCCCAGTCCAGGCTCTGACCACTCTTGCTGGGAAAAATTCTTTCCTCATGTCCAGCCTANTTGGCCACCTGGGCACACTGCTGGCTCATGTTCAGCCCCTTGTCACCCACGACCCCCAGGGCCTTTTCTGCCAGGCAGCTCCAGCCACACTTCCCCAGGCCTGTAGCCATCCATGGGGTTGGTGTGGCCCAAGGGCAGGACCTGGCACTTGGCCTCATTGAAGGCCATGCCATTAACATTGGCCCATCCATCCAGTCTATCCAAGTCCCTCTGCAGAGCTTCCCTGCCCTCATGCAGATCAACACTCCCACCTCACTTAGTGTCACCTGCAAACTTACTGATAGTACACTCAATATCATTGTTGAGATCATCGATAAAGACATTACATAGAAATGGCCACAACACTTGAGACCTGAGGAACACCACTTGTGACCGGCCACCAGCTGGATTAACTCCACTGAGCACCACTCTTTGGGACCATCCTTCCAGGCAGTGCTCGATCCAGCAGAGGAGATAATGAAACATGCTGATGGCCAATAATGCATCCTATGGGTGGTTGGTGAGGGTTAAGGTGGCCAGCAGCTGGTCTGCAGGTGAGCAGGGCTCAGAGGACTGTTGAAAATCAGCATGGGCATGCTTTGGGGCTCCTGACTCCACTTAAGCACAACCTCAAGGTGTGAGACCCTCACCAGCGGACAACCATCATAGTAATGGTGTCCAAAGACCCCTTTGGTGGGGGTGGTGAGGTGGTGCATCAGGTGTCCTCCTGGGAAAGGACAGAGAAAAAGACCATCCAGGTTTCTACCTGAGCTTGGCTGGGATAAAAGGCTTCCAGCCAGCTAGCGGAAGATGCAAGGGAAAAGGAATCTCTCTGCCAAGGCTTAGTGGTGTGTAGTCAACTGGGATTCACTCAAACCAAGGAAATGGCCATTTATTGCATGCAGCCTCTGCACTTGCCATGTTTGACACAGGCAGAGTCAATGCAGTGCATTCCTGTTTGGTGAATCTCACACAGAATCATAGAATGGCTGCAGTTGGAAGGGACTTCAAAGATCATCCAGTTCCCACCTCCCTGCCACGGGCAGGGACACCAGTTTGCTCTAAGCCCCATCCAACCTGGCCTTGAACACCTCCAGGGATGGGGTAGCCACAGCTTCTCTGGGCAACCCTGGCCAGTGTTTCACCACCCTCACAGTGAACAATTTCTTTCTAGTATCCAATCTAAATCTCCCCCCTTTCAATTTAAAACCATTTCCCCTTACCCTATCAATACACTCCCTGACAAAGACTCCCTCCCCATCTCTCCTGTAGGCCCCCTTCAGGCACTGGGAGGTGTCCCTGAAGCCTTCTCTTCTTCAGCTGAACAAACCCAACTCTCTCAACCTGTCTTTATAGAAGACGTACTCCAGCACTCTAAGCATCCTTGTGGCCCTCCTCTGGCTCTGTTCCAACCAGTCCATGTCCCTCCTGTGCTGAGGACTCCACTGCTGGACACAGTACTCCAGATGGGGTCTCACGAGAGCAGAGTAGAATCGCCTCCCTACATGAGAAGGATGAAACCAAGGTAAGAAGCTACTTGTTATCACAGGCCAGCTGGAGATTGAGATGCTGCCTCCTCTTCCCAGGGACCCCAAGCAGTTCCTGACTGAATCATTTACCTCAACATCTCCTCCTTGCCTTCTCCAGGCAGCCTTTGGCAAAGATTTACTGGGACAGTGTCTACCAGCACTAGTTCCCATTTCCCATGACGCAAGCCAGCAACTGGGAACCCTCTCCCTCCTTTTAAATGGAGACTGTATCCAACTTGATCTTGTGTCAGCCTTTCATAGAATCACAGAATGGTTTGGGTTGGAATGGACCTTAAAGATCTTTGAGTTCCAACACCCCTGCCATGGGCAGGGACACCTCCCACCGGACCAGGTTGCTCCAAGTCCCATCCAACCTGGCCTTGAACCCCACCAGGGATGGGGCAGCCACAGCTTCTCTGGGCAAGATCTCATCTCAATCTCCCCTCTTTCAGTTTAAAACAAAGTGCCAACACCACTTTTCAAGCCAGGTTGACACCTGGATGACTGTCTCAGGCCCGAGGAACCTAAGTGGTTTTCACCACCTTACCCATTTCATTAAACCGGTAAGATAATTGCTGTGCAGGCACTCTCAGGGGGCAGAGAAAAACCACAATGGATAACCTTTGTGATGATCTGTATTTTTCCTTTCCGTGCTTCTACAGCCATCAGGACAAGGAAGCAACGCAGGGAGCACAGGTGACTCGTAGAGCACATGGTGGCTGCAGACCAGCCTGGTGACTGCAGCCATGAAGGCTGGCCAAGCTCCGGGGCCACGATCAGCCCCCCACAAGGGGACTTCTCTGCAGCTAATGAGTCCATCTGCTTTTGAGAGCATCCAGCTGCTCTGACCTTGTGCACTTAAGTGCGACCTCCTTGCTTAGCCCCAGCCCCAGTTCAGATCATTAGCTGATGAGTAACCGCCACCGCCGAGGACTAATGGCTCGTTTGCCACTCAGCCGCCAAAAGTGATCAGCAAGGGGGCAAAGAGCTTAATGCAGGCCACTGTCAACATGCCCACGTGGGTGAGCGCTGTCGACTTTAGTTCGGGCAAAATTCCCAGGGAAAGCTGCAAAAATCCTTCAATGCCCTGGCTCCACGCCGCAGCTCATCAGCTTTGCTAAGGTCAGTGCACATCCTGCCCCCTGGCATCAGGGCAGGGGCTGGCACCGCGCTTCCCTTGAGCAACGCCGGGCTCCGGTGGTAACTTCTACTTAAAGTTGTCTCCTTCTCTCTGCCAGCAGAGTCCTGCATTGCGGCTTCTCCTCCCCACGGCAAGGGGAGCTCAGGGACACAACAGCTTGCAATGCAACATCCAAAAAAAAAACCAACCAAAAAACCCCCACTGTTGGGAGCTCGGGAGAATCCTCATGGGATGAAGCTATAAATGGAAGTTTCTGGGCTAAGCAAAGGCTGCACCTGAACTACAGCTTCTTTAACCCATTGCCACGAAGAGGGGGCTGAAGAACTTGTGGTTCACCCTCTGAGTCAGCAAACAGGGAGATGGAGAGGATGCCCCAGTGCCTTTTCAGTATTTTCCAAAAGAGGATGGGCATTGATGAGAGCAGCCCAGGATTCCTTCTCCCATTCCCAACACACACGCAGGATGAGAAGCTCTAAAGCAAACAGTCTTGCCTGTGGCTTCCCCCTCAGCCACAAGGTCCCTTTTAGCTTCTTGGGGTGGTTTGGAGATGGAGTGAACACACCCTCCCGGCTATGACGTTAAGGTTTCTAATTACCCTCCTCAAATGCATTGCTAACATGTCACATCAGCTCACTCCTGGGTTTGCTCCTCTCAGCACACGCCTCTAGAAGGGGAACTTCTGTCACTCTTTAGCACATTGACCTCTCCAGCCCCTGGCTGGGGTGAGCAGCAGAGCTGGGAAGGATGGTTTCCAAGCAGCCTGGTGATGGGTCATGCTTTTTCTGCTCTTGAGGTCAACCCCACGAGAAGAAACAGCCCTCCTCCAGGGCACCTACACTGGGGACAGCCCTATGCTCAACAGAATATGCACTCACATATTCCCAAAGGACCATCCCCCAAGGAGTCCATTCAGGCTCTAGCCTTCACCAATTTAGCTCATCTGAAGGACAGTGTGGCCCTGGTCCCATCACCACATTAGAATCTCTACACTATCCAAGACCTGTGTGTGGCTTTGCCAGATATGAGCTTGGACCTCTATCCCTCTTGCTTGACAGCTGGAGATGAAGTACTATGTCTTAAGGTAGAACTTATGTCTAGCAGCTGAATCATGGCCTACATGTCTGGTGGCTGTCCCAGATCCCATTGCAGCTCATGGGGGTGCATTCAGCAGAATTTGGGGTGTCTGGAGAGCCATCCAGTTACTCAAACATCAGTATCTGCTTTGAGGTGTGAAACACCCTCCAGACTCCACTGACCAAACATCTATCAGCTGCAATATAAGATTAGGCATTTTGTTCATATTTTTATCTTCCACTGTGGCCTGCCTCCATCTCCTGGTCCAAGTCTCAATAGCTCCAAACCCCATTTGCATTAGGAGAGGAAGCCCTCCAGCTCTGTACACCCAGGTCCCTGCTGTGACGAGTGGCACTGTCCTGGCACATGAACGTTTCCAGGATGGTTCCCATGTCAGTGTGCCTCCCATGTAACAGCACTGAAGAGAATAAATCTGACAGTGAAATGAGAAGGAACAACTGACATGCAAACCCGTGTCATGAATCATTCACCAAACAGAACTTGCTCTCTAGTCTTCAAATAGTCTTGGAGGTTGCTTCCACAGTGCTGTTTGCAAGCCCTCTGTTAATCTGGGAAGCAGATGCAGCTACAGGCTGTAGAACAGCATCTTCAATAAAGCCCCATCAAACATTACTTCAAAATGGCCAGAACTTTTGCAATCAGCTGCTTTTTTTTCTGTTGGGTTTTTTTTTCCATCTTCTTGGCATATCTGAAAACTAAACATCATAAAACACCTTTGCTGTGATTCATCTTTAATGAACGACCATAAGCCTGGGGAAGAGCTCATCTCACATCTCCCCTCACGCCTGGGTGACCCCAGGATCCTCCCAGAGGACTCTGCCCATATCTTTCACATGCTCTGAAGAGTCTTTGACCTCACCAGACACATTAGTGAATGAGGAAGGTGCCAGAACCGATTTCTAGCAGGGCTTAATAATTGCAAGCAAAATATGGAGCTGCCGGCAAACATCGCTGTGTTGTCAGAGAGAAATGAGGGCGAACCCTGGCTTCAGCCAAGATGAGGAGAAAACTATGAAATGTGGCCTTCCCATCCCAGCCTGAGCATCTGAGGTGACCCAACAGTGATGAAATGACAGACTGGCCCCTTCGCCATCTGCAAAAATAAAGCTATAGCTTCCCTAACAATGCTCATCTGTCAGATGGGCAGACCAGGGTAGCTCCATCCATTCTGGATGTGCATGGAGGTAGGCAAGAAGACATCTGACCACAGTGCATCAGAACCTGTACTGCAGCCACAGACCCTGGCCATGGTGGAACATCAAAGTCCACAACACCAGGTTTGCAAAACTTATGTCGTGCTACCTGTTGGGGATAATTCTCTTTCCAGACATTCAGTTTTATGTCCAGATGCTGAAAGGCATGGTGGAAAGGAGATACTTGGGGCCACAGAGACTCCTCATGGATGTGCAGAACAATGCTAGTTAGCTAGACTGGGCTAATTAGCTAGACTCCCTTCATCAGCAAGTAGAGAAGCCACACTGAGATCCAGCTATCTCAGGTAGACATCTCCTTTAGGAGAAGAGAAACCACACCACTGAAACCATGCCTGCTTCTCTCAATCAATGGTGAAGGCAGTCTGGGCAATAAGGGAAGAAGTGACCACCGTCCAGGTATCTAAATGTGGACAGATGAATCCCACCTCACCAGAAAATATTCTGCTCAGCTAGAAGCCCCATTTCTATCAACTAATAGAGCAACTTCACAGCCTGAGCCTCACTGAAAGCCTGTGTTGCCTTAAATCTGGCCTTGGTGGCCAGGCTTTCTCAGCAGTGCCCAGTGACAGGACAAGAGGTAACAGGCACAAACTTGAACATAGAAAGTTCCACCTAAACATGAGGAGGAACTTCTTTCCTGGAACAGGCTGCTCATAAAAGTGGTGGAGTCTCCCTCTCTGGAGATATCCAAAACGTGTCTGGACACGTTCCTGTGCAACCTGCTCTGAGCAGACCTGCTCTGGCAGGTAGGTTGGAGTAGATGATCTCCAGAGGACCCTTCCAACCCCATAGCATCTGTGATTCTGTGAATCACAGTGTTCTGGAGAAGCCCACTGGAGTCAAGGGAACCAAGCCACCCATGTCCCTGCAGAAAATCCCACCTGGCAGTCCTACTTTGAAAGGGCACTTCTGTGGATGTTTCACTGCCCAGGAGAGTGTTTGTGATGACTATCACCATTTTTAATAGCACCTCCTTTTATCTCTATGGATAAAAGCTGCTTTGGCAGCCAATTGTGGCCATGTGGTGTGGATGCTGGCAGTACCCATGGTAGATGCCAGGGCACCACTTGGGCAGAGCGGTGGCACAGGGTCTCCTTGCTGCACCGGGGCTTGCTGTGGACTGTGTCTTCCAGCCAAAAATGCTCTGAGAGAGCTCACCCCTCCCAATCCAGAGTGTGTGGATAGTGCTCCAGGAGGAGGAGTGGCCTGGCCACATCTTTGAGCTGACATCCTTTCCCACCTCCAGCCCTCCATTTCCCCCTTCCTGTGTGAAAATGGAAACAATGATGTTGGCCTCGCTTGGCAAGGGCTTTGAAATCTTCCGATGAAGTGTGGCAGATAAGATAGAGCCGGATTATTCTAGAAGCAGAGGGAGAGGGAAAGCCAGTAAAGGGGGGAAAAGGCCCACATAATAAATAATAGTCTATAAATTACATAAATCGAATGCATTAAAACCGCAATCCTCTGAGAAGCAGCTGCTTCAGTCTTTACTGTTGATAGCATCAATATAAGAGGGGAAATTACCACCTTGTGTTCTGCCACACATCTCTCCGACTTTCCTTCGCAAACTCTCGTGTCCCCTGATTGCAAAGCCAATTTAAAATTTACCATAAAACACAGAATCTCATAAACTTTACGACCCAAATCACGCTCACTCGGTGCTTTTGCCCCCATCACACGCACAGGCACCCGCTTCGCTCTCCAATGCGGATATATGATGACATGCTGCAGATGGGAGAGCAGACCAGGACATCACAGGGGAGATCTGCCTGTCCTGGCCAGCCCAGGGGACGAGAAAAGAAGTTGGGTTGGAAAGCGAAGTGGCAAACAGCTCTGTTGGAAGTACCCTCAGACGTGCAGCAGACAGCTCATCCCTTGTGCCAGCAGGAAGAAGGGTAGCCGGAACCATGATTTACACTGAGGGTGGTGAAACACTGGCCCAGGTTGCCCAGAGAGGTAGTAGATGCCCTATCCCAGGAAACATTCAGAGCCAGGTTAAATGGGGCTCTGAGCAGCCTGGCCTAGTTGAAGATGTCCCTGATCATTACTGAGGGACTGGACTAGATGGTCTTTAAAGGTCCCTTCCAACCCAAGCCAATCTATGGTCCTACAATTCTGTAACCAAATACGATGTGACCTTGAGTGCAGCTGGGGAGCTGTAGCTCTGGTGACCTCAAGCTGGGACCAACATCCCATGATGCTGAGTCAACGTCCCTTCTCGCACTGAGACGTGCTTAAAATTCAGCTGGGTTTTGAGCCATTTTTCAGGCTCTGAGCAAAACCTTAAGTCATTTCCCCACGCCTGGGTTTCCTCCAGAGATTTAAGCCCACGTAGATCCCGCAGGGAAGATGGGGTGAGTTTTTAAAAAAGGGAAGAAGCATGCAGCTACGCTTGTGCTGGGAGTTGATCGTTTGCTTTTGCAGACGTGGCTTTCACTCATGGGTTGACAACGGAAAACTAATTAGGCTCCTAGTTTTGCTTCCTACATGAAACTAACTCCTTTTGCTTCTGATTAAAGTGTTGTCACTGTGACAGAAAGCCCATCTCTCTGAAGGGGTACAAAGGATCTTGGCTGAAGCAACAGAAAAGGCTGCAGATCAGAAGATGCACTTCCCCAGCACTGGGGTGTTCATAGAATTATTTGGGTTGGAAGGGACGTTAAATATCAACTAGTTCCAACCCCCTGCTGCGGGCAGGGACACCTCCCACCAGAACAGGTCGCTCCAAGCCCCATCCAACCTGACCTTGAACCCCTCCAGGGATGGGGCAGCCACAGCTTCTCTGGGAACCTGGGCCAGGGTCTCACAGCAAAGAATTTCTATCCCAGATGTCATATAAATTTCCCCTCTTTCAGTGTAAAACCATTCCCCCTCATCCTATCACTACACTCCCTGATGTTCACACAACCCATAAGCTCTGGCTTAAAAATTCACCCTTAGCTCAAATTTGCAGGGTGGATTCAGGGAAAAGTGTAATTTTTGCAACTGGCTGCTTGCATTTGCCACTGACTTCCATTGCAATGAGATGGATGGTTGAAAAAGAAGCAGGGGTTAAACCCAGAAGAAGGAAGAGGACAGGCAGGACTCAGAGATGAAGCAGTTGATCAAAGGGTAGCTCAGAAGTTATTTAAAAATAAACCAGAAAGTAGAACTTCCAGGCGGTTGCCACTGTAATTACAATGCAGACAAGGGAGCTATGGTGCTGTTAAGGTTACTGGATTTTCCTAGCAGCTGGGTTTAATTTACTTAAGACATGCAAAGCCATCAGGTCAGATCCCATTAGCAGAATCACTCCAGAGCACTGCAAGAGCCCATCCAGTCCAGCGCTGCAGAAATGCTGAGGGCAAAGCACAAATGTAAAATGCCCCTGCAGAAGTGAGATTCATGCCATGGACAACATCAACGTGTGTTGCCTTCCCTCTCAGTCACAGGGTGGTCAGTCCCTCCTGCTCATCAAAGGACTCATCTCTCTCCCTCCCGGTTAGAAGCCATCTACCTATGTGGTCTCCTAAGGCCAGAGGAGGGGAAAGCAACCAGAAATCAGTGCAAATTTATCTCCTGGCTGCAATGGGGAAGGTACAAGTTAAATATGGGATTGTTTAGTTTGAGGAAGAGGAGGCTGAGGGGAGACCTCATCACTCTCTACAACTGCTTGAAAGGGCATTGCAGAGAGGTTGGTGCTGGTCTCTTCTCACAGGCAATGAGTGATAGAACAAGAGGGAATGGCTGCAAGCTGCAGCAGGGTAGGGTTAGGCTGGACATGAGGAAAAAGTTTTTCACAGAGAGAGTGGTCAGTCAGTGGAATCAGCTGCCCAGGGAGGTGGTGGAGTCCCCATCCCTGACTGTGTTTAGGAGTAGATTGGATGTGGTGTAGAGGGATCTGGTGTAGGGGAGAACTTGTAGAGTAGGGCTGATGGTTGGACTTGATGATCCCAAGGGTCTCTTCCAACCTATAGGATTCTATGATTCTAAGCATTTAGGAAAGTCCTTTGAACGTGCTTTTCTATAATTCACGTTTTCTGTGTGTCCTACAACCTGTCTGTGAACACATACAATGTCCCACCTGCATCCCTCTACTCTAAGAGCATTCCCCTGACTCGTGTCACCTTAGAAAGCAGACCTGCTTCGTGCCACTCTGTGTGAGGTGGAGCTTGGTGGGTTTGTGTGGTCAGGGTTCCACCTCTGGAGCTTTGTTCACACGGACCAAACTGGGGTCACACGATCCATCAGACACAGGACCAAAACCTAAAACCTCCTTGTGAGGAAAAACTTTCTAGAGATCTTTTCCTGTTTGTTTGAGTTGGCTGGGGTGTTTTTCGTTCATTTAATGTTAGCTCAATGCTCTCTTCACCAAAGGGAGCATCAAGGTTTCAATCACCATAGCTCCCACCAACTCAGATTAATTTCTAACATTAGCAGCCTGCGGTACTTAATTGCTGGAACACAAGGTGTTAGATCATGTTTCAGCCCCTGCACAGCACTGTATGTGCTTCTGCAGCCACCTACAACCACCTCAGAGTCAATCACGGACTGAAGCTCAAACACACCCTGTTCCATTCAGCCCTACTCAGTAGAGCGATGCTGTGCAGCTTGAATGGGAGCTGGTACCAGAAGGAACAGAGCAGAAGACAAGGACAGACCAGAATACACCACAGGCTCCCTTCTGCACCGAGACAAAGTCGTTACAGTGGAGAATGGGAAAATAAAAAATTAAAGTAAGATAAAATAAAATAAAATAAAATAAAATAAAATAAAATAAAATAAAATAAAATAAAATAAAATAAAATAAAATAAAATAAAATAAAATAAAATAAAATAAAATAAAATAAAACAAAAGAATAATACAGTAATAAAATGCAATACAAAATAATGTGAAGCAATGGATTTTCTTATGGGAACTCTGACAACATCTGACCAAATTGCATTACCCTCCTTGACAAGGACTGCCACGTCTGGCCACCAGAAGCCCTCCTGAAACCAGCAGCTCCCAGCCCTGGAGATGCTGGAACGGCTAAAGATCGCTCTTCCAACACAAAGTCATCCTTCGTGGTTTAGAAAGGCATGAGACTTATTTGCATAATAAATGACAAGGCAGGGATACAGATTTCTGACAGATGCCCCTTCCCCCCACCTCCGCCCCCTTTCCCTTTGAAAAAAAAAAGCCTATTTATTCTGAGAGAACCATCTCTTCTCCAGATAAATGGTGTTTGTAGTCAGTTTAGCTCAGCGAGATATGCATTCTTTTGCATGCCCGTAATGAATTTTCCCTGCTAAAGCCCTAATCCAGTCCAGTCATGGAGGGTTTATCAGGACCTCTTATTTTATTTCTACCGGTAAATGGGAATTGCTTTCCTTATCACCATCTAGAAGCACCTGAGTGATTTTTGCTTCATATTTCCTATCCCACTGGGACGCAGGATGCGGCGTTATCTGATGCTGTACAATTGTCACTCATGTTAGTTGCCTTTTTATTTTAATTTGTTGGATTTATTGCTGGGGTGTTTGAGGTTTTATTTATTAATTTTATTTTTAAAGAGATTTTGCTTTAAGATCTGAGCCCTTCCTTGTCCCCTGCCATCCTCCTGCTCACCTTTCTTAGGGTGATCCTGGGGAAGGCAGGATCAGGGCTTGTCTTGCCCTCATCTGCCCGATGCTTTCCCTTGGGAAAGGACTCGGTCATTGGGCTTGCCCTCCATCCATCCCCCCTCCCTCCAAAGGGGAAGTGCAAAAAATACACAACAACAAGCTGAGATTTTTTTTCTAAAATCAGGCTGAGAAGCAAACCTGAACCCAGGAGAGCAGGGGTTTGCTGACGTGGTGGCTTACAGCTGCTGCAAGCGGGGAGCAGGGACGTAGCTCTGCGCCCCGGGAAAGTGAACCCACTCCTGCTGGAAAAGCACCAGAAGACCTATAAATCCTGCAGATAACACCGTGATGGATCAGTAGTGGCAAGACATTAACCTTCACTCTTGAGGAGACACCCAAATGATAACACCTGTAGCCGTGCCACTCCAGAGTTATCAGTCTTGTCACTCGTGAAGATAAATCTATCTGACCTAAACCATCATCCGACGCCCCTCCGGCTCCCCCGCTCAAAAACCCTCAGTGGATACCAGCAGGGATCGGGAAAATTGCACCTAATAATCCACCAAGAGTGTGTGGGTAACAAGGCTCACATGGAAACCATTTCCTTCCAGTATGCTCAAATAACTCCGCAGAGCAGGGGAAAAAAAAAAACCCCAAACCCACAGTAGACTTGAAGGCCGGTCCGCGGGGAAAGTGCTACATGTCAGTGACAACTGTGGAAGGACAGAAAACAGCCACCAAGGCCTCGAGGAGCTGTCACACACAGAGGAAAATGTAAGTTAATTAAAGCCACTTAAAAAAATTACAGCTGGGACAGGGTGCGCGGGAGGTAGGGAGGGAAAATGAAGCGATATTAAAAGGTCAGACGGGTGGTGAATCCCAGACAGGAGGTGAGGAAACCTGTTCTGCTAAATCCAGGCGAGCCCCTCGCCCCAGGGCCGTACCAGAGCAGGGAGAATAAGCCTTGGCTCCAAGCACAGCATCTTCCCGCAGCCCCCACAGGGATGCCCAGGCTCAGCAGGTCTGCCCCTCCACTGGAAAACATCAGGGAAGCTCCACCGATGTTCTCCTAGACCAATTTTGGGATTATAAACGCATTTCTTGCCTTCAGAACATCCTCACTCTGGTGCCCACCACACCATCCAGCTGAAACGAGAACCATGTCTGGCTGAGAGTGTGAGGATCTAAACCCACCTCAAACACACCACCAGCACCAACATCATATCCACCTCAAACACACCACCAGCACCAACATCATATCCACCTTCAGCCTTGGTCCTCCTCCGAGCACAGCCTCCCCTAAGCCTCCAGATTATGCTCAAAATGATGAGCAGAGATTCCTTACACCAGCCACTGCTGATATAAAAGCAAAATGAGAAAGATTTGGACAGGTTCTGTGCAGAAATCACACCCTGTGTGATACATGCACGATAACTTTGAATTTAGGTGCCTTGAAGCTCGATGAGACAAGAAGCTTGAAAGTTGCTTTGAGTCGTTTCAAGACATAACCCTATGTCTTGCTTTGACCTCATGGCTCCACCACAGGAGACTTTATTTCTATTGCAATCAGCCCCCAGAGAAACTTAAAGTGTTGGGTCTTTGTATATGCTGTTGAGTGTTAGTTCAGAAGCGGTACCAAAATACCCACACAAGGGTTGGGTCATCATGGAGAACCTGCCTCTGCTACCGTGGTCGTTCCACCGGCCGTCTGAGACACCCCTGCTTGGAAAGCAGCACCAGCCAACCTCAGAGGGGAAAAAGGAAAAAGCAAAGCCTTCTGCACACCATCAAATCCCCGCTGCGGGATGACAGCTGGCAAGAGGAAGTCTTGCCATGACATCAGCCCGACCCAGTTGGAGCGCAGGCAGCACAGAAAGGCAGACGGAGGAGCGGGGAGAATCCAGGTTTCCAACACCTCTTGGTCTGCTTTCCATTCTCCCTTCTCCGCTGGGGTTGGGGGGAGATGCAGTGAACCCCACGCCAACCCAGCGTGGTCCTCCAGCAAAACCAGCAGGCTGCTGGAATTTGCTCGTGTAGTGAAGGACCCAGGTCACACAGGAGAAGGTCTGAGATCTCCTTCCTCACCCCAGAGCTCATTTTCTAACCCCAAACCAGGCTTTACTGCAGATCTTTTCATTCCAACCCCGGGTCAGGTTAATCCAACCCAAGTTCTCCATGGCCATGGGGAGAGCATCACAGCCTGGGCTCTCCAAAGAAAGCCAGGCAGAGCAATCCCCCTCCCTGCCTGCAGCACTGGACGGGCAGGCAGCCAAGCCCCTTCCCACCCGTGCCCCCCAGCCCCTTCCCTCCCAAGGGCTATTTCCTTAACACAGCCCAGCTGCCTGCCCCCACCCGCCACAGGCTGACAGATTTGTGCAGTCCCCTTAGGGTGGGGTAGGTACATTTATTTCCTCTTTTCAAAAAAAAAAA
>VZTM01013828.1:61561-78813 GCA_013400555.1 Jacana jacana | reverse complement strand
CCCCCCCCCCCCCCCAAATCCGGTCCTGCAAAACACTGTATTTTTCTCTTCAGAGTTGTAAGAGAGTGTAAATCTGCTAGCCAGATATGTATCTCTTAATAATTCAGAGCCCTTGGCTTGGCATCGCTCCCAGAACATTTCGGGTTTATCTATCCTTATTGTCAGGTTATGAGACATCAAAAAGCAATCGGCCCTTCACGAAGACCTGGGGGCCGGGGGGGCCCCACGAACTTTGCAAGGGATGGGGTGAAGTGGAAGCGGAGATGTGGTCACCTTGATGCTCCCCCCGAGCATTCCCTACCTCCTGGATCCTCTGAATTTACCCCAGCAAAGATCAGCCCTGGGCTGAAGATGCGTCTCAGGTGCTTAGGAGGAGCCTCCAGCCGAGGTTCCTCTCGGCGGGGAGATGTTTTCTCTCCTACCATGCTCATCTGAAGCAACCCCTCTGTCCTCCCAGTCGATGACCTCCATCGAATCTGGATCTGCCACCATTAAACGGGCACAAAATTTAACTGGGGAGAGGATGCTGCCCGCAGAACATTTCGGGATGCTGAGGAGGCAGCTTGCACTGGGCCGCAGGTCCCACTAGGACCTGCCACCAGCAGCTGGCACCAGTGTAGGGGACGCAGACACGGGACTGATGGATGTTTGGTGGGTTATTTCGACCTCTGGGATTTACATTACGCTCCGGCCAATTGGAAAACATCCATCTGACCCATGACATTTTTGTTTTAGTTACTCCCCAAGCTTTGACAGCGGTGACTTAAAACATCTGAGCTTCGTCACTGAGAAAGCACCTCATCCCCACAAATTCAGAGTGGACGGGGAAAAACAGCACACCCCGGTCCTGAGGGTGAACATATTTCTTCTTTCTCATTCTTCATTTCCCTCCCTTGTGCTTTCTGAGCCTGCTTCTCCCCCCGTGTCCTCTCCTCTCCTTCCCCAATGGAAACGTGACCTTAGCTCCTCGCCGCCCACCACGGCATTCAAGGCAGAAGGGTACGGGGGGGATTTTTTACTTTTATTTTTATTTTATGCTTTTCTTCATTTCCTGCACAATGCTGTTATAGAGCATTTGAAATGGAGATTGTCAAGGCAGGAAGCAACCCAGTCAAAGTCCTCAGGCCGGGGTCCCGAAAATGTCACCGTACAGAGCTTGCAAGGGATGGAGAATAGCCCTCTGTTCCCACAGGGAGAGAGGATCCTCTGGGAGAGGGGCCAACGATGCAGCATCTGCTCTCACACCACCCTCATCTTGGGAGCTGGGCCTTAACCTCTGCCAAAATCAGCACGAGGTTGGGTTTTATTCATTGATTTACTTGCGGGGGGGGAATATCTGACAGACTAGGTTAAAAATTGTATCCCTCTGTTGAGTGATCCTTTTATCAGCATTGAGAATTTAGAAGGCAATATCATTCCCCTCAGGAAGCCAACCCTGCAGGAAATCTTTCATAGGATCATAGACAGGTTTGAGTTGGAAGGGACCTTAAAGATCATCCAGTTCCAGCCCCCTGCCATGGGCAGGGACACCTCCCACAAGGCCAGGTTGCTCAACACCCTGTCCAACTTGGTCTTAAACTCCTTGAACATACACAACTTCTCTGGGCAGCCTGGGCCAGTGTCGCATCACCTTCTTCATCCTTAGTATCTCAGAGTAACATCCACAGCATCATGCTGGCTTCCTTCTCACTCCTCTTAAAACTCACCCCTGAGATCCTCACTTCTGAAGTTCTCACTACTCATGCTCTGAGTTTGAGTGGGCCTTGGGGGCTGGAAGAAGAAATCTTGGGTCAAATCCTGCCCATGGCCACCTGGGCAAGGCACCAGGCTGACACTACATCACCATGTGGATGCAAAGCATGACACCACTTGACCCTAGTCTCTTCGATTTCCACCCATCCACCTTTGAGCAAAGATTTAAAGTTTCTCAGAGGCACAACAACAAGGCCAGGTTTGGAGAAGAGAAGTCAGCTGCTGTGAACCCAGGTAAATAAGATTTTCACAGTTTCTTTTTCTCCAGAAAAGAACTGCTAGATTGATTTTAAAAAGCAGGCTCCTGCAGTTGCATGGTTTGAGCCCTTCTTAAAAGTCGGACCTAAAGAAACATGCTTGCCAACATATATTGATATTTTAAGCCTTTGATTGAGTCTGATGGGGGTGAAAACTTTTTGTTTGTTTCTTTGGGGTGTTTTTTTTTTGTGTTTTTACAGCTTTCTGCAAGTTAAATTCAGGAGAACTTCCCAAGCAGAAGAGCTGTATTGGCTGGTGACCATTGCCAATACAGTGATGCAGCAATTCAGGTTGCCCAAAGAGGTGGAAGACAGTTCATCTGTGGAAACACTCCAAGCCAGGTTGCACAGGGCTCTGAGCAACCTGATGTAGTTGAAGATGTTCCTCCTCATGGCAGGGGGGTTAGACTAATGGCTTTTAAAGGTCCCTTCCAACTCTAACCATTCCATGATTCTATGATTCACCCTCTGGAAGCAAAGGAGAGGGAGTTTTGAGGGAGTGGTGGTTATTATTGCAGTGTAAAGCCACCAATCTACAGAGTGACAACCCTCAGAGGAACTCATGGATTCACAGAATGGACAATGAGGAAAGTGATTTCAGATAGTCCACATAGAAACATCAACTTTTACCCATCATCCAGGCAGAGAATTGGCATAATTACCTTGGGCCCGATCCTGAAAGGTGCAGAGTGCAGTCAAGTGGTCTCCACTCCCATAGGGTCCAGTACCTCAGAGGCTCTCAGCAGGGTCAGCCTTGGAACCTGGGTAAAACAAGGCAGATTGGTCTTAGTCCAGTCTTTTTTGAAGAACCTATGCAACTGATAATGGAAAGAAACCCACCCTCCCAGCTCCACGTGTCAGCCCCATATTCATGTATGGAGAGTTAATGCAATGACGATGCAGTCCATGGTTAGGGAGAAGCCACAGGCCATCAGGGATGGATGCCAGCAGCACGCTGGAGAGAAACTACACCAGGATGGATGCGTCCACAGAGCTTTGGTCCACACCCAGGAGCAACAGAATGATGTTTCCCAGGGGTTACTGCTTTATCCAAGCCACCATACGTGGACACGTGCACTGTCAGCACCATCCCCAAGCTAACACACCTCCCTGGCAGAAGACAAACTCCAGGGTTGCCTTGCCAAGTCTATGGGAAGTGATAAAGCTGGTGATAAGAGAAGGGTGCCCGGCTGCCAGGGAGGAACACCCCTCTGTGCTCCCTGCTGGCTGGCGGTGACACGTGGCATGCCAGCCCTGGGGCAACCGTGGCTGTGCCAAGAGCGGGGTGAAGGGAGGGAAGAGGATGACGGGGACAGGATGACAGCACTTTTCTCCATACAGTCCTTTTGTTCTGCGAGGTCCCCCAAGATGCTTAGCTCGGGGTGGCCAAGTCCTCCTTCTTCCCCTATTAAAGGAGAACGGATGAGGGGAGGAAAACAATGCTCTCTCCTCACTTGCCTAATGGAAGGACAAAAGCACAGTGATCCCTTCCAAAAATGTCTTTTGAGGAACAGATGACTGAGTCCGAAGACCCAGGATTTCTGGTTTATTTATTTTTGGATGAACTCCAGCCTGGCAGCCTTTTTCTATCCTGCCTCCAGACTCCTGCAGGACTTTACCAGAGCTGCACGGCTCATGCAGGGCTTGCACAGACCCCCAGAACCAGTCCAGGATTTAATATCCAGTACCTTGTAGAGGTGTTGGGACCAAAGGCAAAGCTCTACCACCAGACCCCATCACGAGCAAGCCCTGGCTGTGGAAGGGTGGAAGGGACAAGGGGGCACCACCCACCCTTTGGCAGAAAAGATCTGCCCCAGCCTGATGCCACTGGAAACTAGGACCAAAACCCATTAAAGCCAAAACCATCATTAGACCTTTCATTTCTCAGCAGCGGTGGCTGCTACAAAGCAGAAGGGGATTTCTGCCTTGCTGACTGCTCATGGAAAGTCCCTGACTGGCCCACAACCGTGGAAAAAAATGGAAAATATAACTTTAATACCAAGTTGGTGGCAGGCTGTCTATTTTTCTCTCCTGTGACTAGTTACCATGGATAGATTTCTGAGGTCGACCGTGCAATTGTTCGCTGCACTGCTCCTATTAAACAGAAGATGAGCGAATCATCCCATTCGTACCCTACTTTAATTTCCAGAAATTCTTTGTTCATTTGTTTGCTTAAATTATTTCTCTCATTTAAAGAAACAATGCAGCCTTACAAAGCCAGGACCCAAATCTCTCGAGTAACCCTGCTGTGGTTCGTTACTTCTACGCTAGTTAACAAGGCCTGTAATTTCCCTAAGGTTTAATAGAAAATCTTCTTTCCAGAATGCAGAGAAGCAGGAAATTTTAACAAACTCACTGCTGTATTCCAGTTACGTTGTAGGTGATGGATTCCCCAGGGAAGGCATATGTCCTTAGGGGTACTGAATAAAACCAGGTCCCCTAAATGGAACCTTTTTCACCCAAAGGGGTGTAGGTGCCCTGAACTGAGCTTTCTTCGCCCAGAGCTACCCCCCTCAGCTGGGGACAGGGACCTGGGGGTTCCTGTCTCTCTGCTGAGCCAAGCCTTGCCCACAGCATCAGCTCCACCTCTGTTTGTCAATGGGCTCCTGAAGCATAGAATCATAGAATCATAGAATCTTTTAGGTTGGAAGAGACCCTTGGGATCATCAAGTCCAACCATCAGCCCTACTCTACAAGTTCTCCACCACATCCCTCAACACCACATCTAATCTACTCTGAAACACAGTCAGGGATGGGGACTCCACCACCTCGCTGGGCAGCCCATTCCACTGACTGACCACTCTCCCTGTGAAAAACTTTTTCCTAATGTCCAGCCTAACCCTACCCTGCTGCAGCTTGCAGCCATTCCCTCTTGTTCTGTCACTCATTGCCCGTGAGAAGAGACCAGCACCAACATCCCTACAATGCCCTTTCAAGCATCCCAGTCCTCATCTCACCAATGCAGACTGGTTTATCGCAGTAGGCTGGGATGAAGCCGACGATACTGGAGGCGCAGATCCGAGATCTCCCTCAGGTGGGTGCCCTGGCAGAGGTGGGCATACAGCACCTGCCTGACCCTAAATCACTCTTCTCACCAGCTTGACAAACCTCTTTACAGGGACCAATCAGACCAAATCAGAACATGCTCTAAAAAAATTAAAATTGATGCAGAGCAGAGCTTGTGGAAAATGAACACATAAAACATATATACATATGTATGTATATTTAACAGACCAGTAAAGCTCTGCTGAAAGGAACCTGCAGGTGGAACGCCGGGGGAGAAGCTGGCAGCACCACCTCCGTTTTACAAGGACACCTGCCCTCCGAGAGTGCTTCTGCAGCTCCTGGGTATCATTTCAACACCAGGATTTGTCAAACAACGGCTCGGAGCCTTCCGGCTTATCCGGTGACAATACCTGGGGCAGCCGAACCGAAGGCACCGGGTAAATAATAAACATAGGGCCGGGTTAATCAGAAAAGAGAAGCGGGGAGCGAGCAGGTTCCCACGGCCTCCCCGCAGGGGGGAAGAAAGCAAGAAAATGCCCTGACCTACACAGGGGTGGCAGGGATCACCGGGGAGGATCACAGGAGCTGTTTGTCGATCGCTTGCCGGGCATGAATAATTCAAGCCGAAGCGGCTGGAAGCGGGAGAACAGAGAGACAGGAGCTCACCACCACAGGCCTCCTCGGCAGGTTTTATTTTGTCACACGGCAGAGAAACCACGAGCCCCAAGAAAAATCCTTCGCCAAGTGTTGCCAGTGTCATCAGAGAACGGTATAGAGTCGGCAGTGACCTTTAAAGGCCATCTAGACCAACCCCCCCCATCACTAGCAGAGACATCTTCAACTAGATCAGGTTGCTCAGAGACCCATCCAACCTGGCCTGAAAAGTTGGCAGGGAGGGAGCATCTATCACCTTTCTGGGAAACCTGGGCCAATGTCTCAGTACCCTCACAGCAAAGAATTTCTTCCTTTTAGCTAGTATTCATCTCCCTTCTTTTAGTTTAAAACCCTTACCCCTTGTCCTATCACAACAGGCCCTACTAAAGAGTCCCTCCCCAGCTTTCCTGGAGCCCCTTTAGGGACTGTAAGGAACTCTAAGCTCTCCCTGGAGCCTTCTCTTCTCCAGCTGAACCACCACCCCCACCACGACTCTCTCAGCCTGTCCTCACAGCAGAGGGGCTCCAGCCTTCTCATTATCTCCATGGCCTCCTCTAGCCCCACTCCATCAGGTCCATGTCTTCCCTCTGCTGAGGACTCCAGAGATGGATACAGTGCATGAAGCATCCACCAACAAAAATGCTCCACATTTCCTTTGAGGTTTCACACCAACGATCAACTTCCAGTCCTCCTCTCATCCCCAGGAACCTCTCTCAGAAAAGACAGGGCACTTGGAGACTGGTTTAGAGCCTTCAGGCTCCTCTGCACCTGGAAGAGCTCATGCCTCAGTGGGGTTCTGCTCTGCTGGAGAATGGATAGGGGAAAAAAAGGTGCCAGGGTGAAGAACAGAAAAGAGAAATAAAAAAAAGAGGGCATGGGGGAAAGAAAGGATATAGGATGTTCTCTTTCCTTTATTCTGAAAGAAAAGCACAAGGAGGGTTGCTCCTGTAGGTACAGGTACATATCACACACCCAACATGGAAGCCTGTAAGCAAATACTAAACCATGAGAAAAGGCAGAGGTGGTGAAGACAGATGGTGGAAGTCAGACACAGCTTTGGTGCAACCTGAAGAAATGCAGAACTTCCCTCCCGGAAAAGACATTGTCACACTGCCAGCAGAAGACCCTTGCTGTCCAGTATCAAGGGGCAGCTCTCCCACATCGGATCAGAAACAGGGCATGCAGGCTGGTGACTGCCTGGTGAGCCTGGGGACACCTCATCCCCAGAGAACCAGAGGTGTCAAGGAGGGATTTCACAGAGGACCCTGCCTTAGCAGGATTTCCAAAGCACCCTGATGGAGAGACATGCTCCACCACTACTGACACCCAGCCCCACATCCTGCTTCAATGCACTCCTCCTGGTTTTGGCCCCCAGAGTGCCCACCAAGCTCTTCTCCAGCTGAACTAGAAGAAAACCACCACACAAATCGAGGACACACACAGTTCTTAGTGCCCCCACATTGTACAAGTTACTTGACATTGCATGAAATTTACCAGATTAAAAAATCCCAGTGATAGTAAAAGGCACTCATCCAATATGACGATACAACAATCCCATGCATTAAACCAGATGAGAAGCACTCAGCTAGCTGAAAACTTTGATGCTATCAGCAAACAAGCCTGTGCTTTCAAATTGTCTTACAACATAAATATATTGACTCTATCCACACTTTCTCCCATTCCTAAACCACTCAAAGCTTAATCTTCTGATTTAAAAATGTCCTTCAGCACCGCAGCCTGTAGCACCCTCGGTCTAGAAAGCTCAGTCTGGAAGTGACATCTCAATGCTGTCTACTACAGATGCTCTATTATCTGCATCAAGAAAATTTCACTTCCATTTTTAGCATAAACTGAATTATTGCTGGGAGGAAACAGGTTTCCTTGGCAAAAGCCTTTACAGAGCTCAGGCCACACATGACACATCTCCAAAATAACTACTTGGCCACGCATCCCATCTGATCCTCAGGGTTCTGGGTTCCCCACCCTTGTTTTTTCATTCCATGCGGAAAAAAATAACTAATTAATGTATGTCTGACAGGTGTTCTTTGAAAGAGATATTGCATCTTCAAAACACAAGATGATGAAAGGAGTAATCGAGTAGATTGGACTGACCAGAAAAGCAAGGAGCATAGCATGATGGCGGAAAGCACAGCTTTAAATCCTTCTCTGATATTTAAGGCGGTTTTATTTGCATATCAAACTATGTGCCAATTAGCTGTATATAAATCCGTGATTAAATGATGCCATGCAGCTCTCCAAAGTGAGGAAACACCAGGGCTGGGCTGCATTATGCATCCTTAACTCTGCCCCTCCAGGTGTTCCCATTCCAGCTCCCTCCTAATGATTGTGTGCTGTTTCCCAACAGCACAACTCAACAGTGCACACCTTTTGCAACTGTGTAGAGGTGTACCTAACATTTCCATATACTATAAGCTACTCAGTGTGTGGTGGGACCTCTGCATCTCCTTGGCCACTTCAGGATCCTTATTTTTTTCATCCTCCTCCAGCTAATTACATCTGCTCGCCGCCCCTTGTCTCAGATTGCCATCTCTTCAGGGCAAGCTTTGGCACTGTTGAGGAGAGGAGAGCAGAGATCCTGTTTTAAGACCTGTAGGTGACACTGGGATGCAAACAATAAGAGAGACGCATGCTCTCATTTTACATATCAAGAGGAACGTGGAGAAGCATCAGTCTGGTCCAGGAGCAGCACCACCTGCCTGGAAGGGGTGTGTGTGCTTGTAGTCAAACTAGCCACCTCAATGAGGTCTTTGTGCTCCACCAGATATCTGCAGAAGGCAGCATGCAAAGCTGGAGCCTACGGTTACAGCCAGCACTGCCTGAAAATTGGGCCAGCCACCCTGCCCATGCAAGCAGGGAAAGGTCTTTTGAGTCTGGAGAAGAGAAGGCAGAGGAGGGATCTGATCAACACCTAGAAATCCTTCAAGGGTGGGTGTCAGGAGGATGGGGCCAGGTTTCTTTTCAGTGGTGCCCAGAGACAGGACAAGAGGGAACAGGCACAAACTTCCAATACAGAAAGTTCCATTTAAACACAAGGAGGAACTTCTTTCCTGTGAGGGTGTCAGAGCCCTGGCAGAGGCTGCCCAGAGAGCTGGTGGAGACATTTAAACCCTGCCTGGACATGTTCCTGTCAAGCTTGCTCTGGGTGGCCCTGCTCTGGCAAGGGGTTGGACTATATAATCCCTTCCAACCCCATAGTCTGGGGTGAAGGGGTTCTGGAGGGGCAAGCAGCACTGGTGCTCCTCACAGCTTTGCACAGGTCCCTGTAGAAATAAGCCAGGCAGCTACGTGATCCCAGCCGACCCAACATCTGGATTCAGCAGTCATCAACCGGGTCAACTGCTGCAATAGACAACTGTATCATGCTATGGTTACTGCCAGTCTGCCTTCATTCATCCAGGTCCACCCAAGACAGCCAAGCTGCACTCAGAGGCTCAAGACAAGAAAACTGAGACGATTTCCCTGCAGCAGAGGGAGGATCTGCAGAGCTCCTTGATGGGAGCAAGGCCTCTGTCCATGCTTGGGCTTCAGGAGAGACTGGATGATCCAATGGGATTCATAAATGGGATCAGGAAACCACCATCACTGGGAACAGGTCCTCTAATAACCAAGTAGACCACAAGAAAGAACCCCATACCACAAATTTCTTGTCACTCCTACCATGACTATTTGGTTTCCAGGTGAGTTACGGCCACAAGCAAGGCCAGCATCAGAGAACCTCAGGCACTGTAGAGGGACACATCAAAAGAGTTCCCACCTCAAATAGGTGGGAGGCATGGGGAAGTGTCACCCAGACACACTGCATAGCAAAGCTGTGCCCAAGCTGGAAATAGAGCCTTGATCTCCCAAGCTTCCTTCCAGTTTCTAATGACACCCCATCCTTCACCGCTGACAGACACGGTTCCTGGCTGCCTCTTCTGTAGCTCATACCTCGATGTATCTCAACAAAGACCTTTTCCCACCTGGAAATCCTGCCCAGAAAGTGAGTGAAAAACGTTGGGCATTAGCAGAAGAGCAACGCTCTGGGAAAACCAGAAATCGACTATGATCTCATGATGCCACTTTTGGGTTGGGATCAATACTGAACACTCTGAGCTTTCCCTGCAGATGTGCTGCCAAGTATGTCTTTTCCCAGGGAAATCCCAGGCGAAAACAACCCATCCCTAGAGACCACGTGAAGGGGAGGGAGCAAGGAACGAGCCTGCATTCCTTGGGACCATTTTTATTTTCTTTTTTTTTATTTTTTTGACTTAATTTGAGCGATTAGGTGCATATTCAGCCGTAAAATATTAATATGAGAACAAATCAAAGGCAGCTTGGCTGGCTGGGCTCATTCTTTGAATTCATTACATATATTATTTAATAAATAAATAAGTAAATAAAGAAATAAGCCAGGAGAAGAAATAAAAAATAATAAATTTTAAAAAAAAGTTGGTTTGGAGTTGGTTTTTTTTTTTTCCCTTTTTGAGTGCATATGAAAAGGTATAAATCCCTGCCCTGACTGCAGCGCTCGGCCTGGCCCTGCAGCGCTGGTGATTGGAACCGGCGGTGCTGCGCTTCCCGGGCGTCCTATCCCACTCACCAGCCTGAGAAGGAAGCCTTCAGTTCTTTCAATAGGGAATTTCATCACTGGAGAAACAATCCACCTTCCTTCGGCTCCCAAGAACAGCCCGAGGGGCGACGCGCCTCCTCGGCCAGGGTTCGGGCTCCCTGCCAGCCCCAGCCAGAGCCGCCGGCTCCGGCAGGCCCTCCCAAAGTCATGAGATGTCCCTCAACACAAAGCTTGGTCCTCTTTCCCCCTCCCTCTTTCCTCCCCCCAAGCCCCTTCACCCCCCCACCCTTCCTGACACACATGGAGTTCTTTTCTTCTCTGATTGCTCAGAGGTTCAGTTTGAGATTTTTCTTTCCACAACCACACATGCTAAACAAGTCCAGCTTTTGTCATGACTGTTTTCCTGAGATTTTCAGCTTTCCACCCAGTTCCAGAACTGGGGACTTCATGGAAAGCACCCGGGTGTACTCCCGGGATGCACAAACACACAAGGGGATATTTTGCCCAGGGATTTTCCTGGAAACAGAACCCACATTATTTTTTTATTATTATTATTTTTATGAGCCTGGGACTGAGCAAAAGACACTTTACACCAACAGCTTCTCTTAATAACTTTTTTTTTAACTATTTTTTTTTCATTCCTTCAGCTGAGCTGGTGCCTCAAAATGTTTAATACGGTTTTGAGGCAGTGAAAACCTGCAAGAAGCTCCTGCAGGACCTGAAGAAAGCCAAGCAACAGACAAAGGCACTAAAGCAGTGCCCTGGCAGGTGAAATGCAGCACCAGCCAACACAAAACCGGTACAAAACAACTTCTAACAGTGGTCACTGCACAGACCAAGCTTCAGGGGTTAAACATTCTCAGGAGCAGTCATCCTGCACTTCTGATGGCACAGTGCGAACTTAAAAATCAGCATTTGCTTCTACTTTTAAAAGGTACTTGGAAAGTTATTTTCCTCCCTGCTATTTATGTATTTTAAAGCATTAATTAATAGTTCCCGCTGTAATGGCTTCTCTCTTTACATACCTATAAAAAAACTGCATTCTGCAGCCACCTTCTCCTACTTTTTGAGCTGTCCCTGGGATGACCTGGGAGAGGAAGGATTCTGTCCATCCTGAGGTGTTGGTGTCCTCCTGTATCACATCCCATCCAGGGCCAGAAGTCTGGACAAGACAGCAATCATGGGCAATGCATGAAGGAGTTCCTCAAGAAAGAATTCTTCTCTGTAAGAGTGGTCAGAGCCTGGAATGGGCTGCCCAGGGAGGCAGTGGAGTCCCCATCCCTGAATGTGTTTAAGAGTAGATTAGATGTGGTGTCGAGGGATCTGGTGTAGGGGTGAACTTTGTAGAGTAGGGCTGATGGTTGGGCTCGATGATCCCAAGGGTTTCTTCCAACCTATGAGTCTATGATTCTATATTTATACTTCTTTTCCTCTAATATCTTTAGAAAAGGTCCCTATGTTTAAGGTCCTTTCCAACCCAAACCATTCTATGATTCTACAAAAAGGGTTGCCGCAGAGCTGTTCTCAACTGATAGACAGAAACAGCCTTCCCATCCCCAGTGCAGCACTTTTAGGGTACTTCTGGCAACATTTAGGGTACTTTTAGCTGCCATAAGCTGATCAACACTGGGAATTTCTGAAGCAGGGACGCGCAGACCTGGACTAGATGGCACAAGGGGCACGGGATGGGCAGATGTGTAAAGCTGAGGGCAACAGCTGGAGCAGAATAAGGAAAGCTCAGTACAAAGTCAGCATGGAGTCACATGGAGTGCTGGATATTTTGGGCAATAGGGGCACTTGCTGTTCCTCCATGCTAGTAGGACATAGTGTGCTCCTCTTGAGAAACCAGGATACAGTTCCCCCAAGGCTACCCAGAGTGGGGTAAGCTCACACAGAGTAGGATGCAGCTCACAGCCCCAAAGGAAGACATCAAGACTACACCATCACAGTACTGAAGTGTCCCCAGGAAGCCTTCTGGTTCACCCCTGGCCCAAAGCAGGGATCTCCAAGGATGCACAGGAGATGCTTGTCTACTTCATGACTGCCAAAGATGGATTCACAGCACTCATAGGTCCCAGGTCCTTCACCAGCCTTTTCTTTACAGGCACATTTACTGCCCCAAGGATCTGCTCTCAATAGAGCATCACTGGACCCTACTTACTCCTCAACAAGCCAAGTCAGCCAACACCTTCTCTCTGCTGAATTTCATCCTGGTCTTGGTGCACAAGGCTTGGACCCTCCTGTTAGACTCAGACTCCGAGTCCTCATCCAGACCTGAACACAAGAGCTTACTGAACAGAAACGATCATGAAAACCCAAACAAATTCTGGAGGAAATGAAATGCAAGCATCTGTTTTTACAAGCCAGGATCACCTTTGTTGAGCTGCCACCAAAGCTCTTCCTGTAAGTCATTAACTGTGATGGCCAAAACATGGTTCCACCTCACTCCCCTCCTGCCTCTTCAAGGGCAGGATGGCAGCACTTGAGTCATTGCAGAGCTGATTGTCCTATTGTTCCACAAAGTGGTTCCTCTCCAGCAAATTGAACACTGAGAGCCATCAGAGAGCACCCCGGACAAAGGGACCAGTGCCTGTTTCGGGGATCATTAGAGGCAAGCAGAAAGAAGCCTCTTAAGAGTCTTCGTGGCACTTAACATGACAGCTGGAAATAATGGATAGGACCAAACAGAGCCAAGATGATTTAAATTAGACAACTCCCGGAAAGGGGTGTTCACTTAGGCTTCCAGAGGAGAATTGCTATTTCTTAGAAACATTAACGCTCCTGACGTCTATGTGCACTCCCCCTCCGCAGCGTACACACACCAACACACCCACACACCCCTTTTTAGGTGCTCTATGCAGCATTTGTCCAATTTGCCAGTGGACACCGCATCCCTTCCATTAGGAGACAGAAAAGGCGTAAATGAGCAGCATCAGCAGCAGCTCATCAATCCTCGAAGGAAAGCAGCCTTTAATTTCTATCTGCCACCAGAAGTTCAGGGACCTGTAGGTAGAGATTTACATACATAGGTTCCAGAAATCATTCATTACTCCTCCTCTGACTCCTCCAAAGTCAGCCAGAGGAGAGGGGCCTCACGTCCACTCGAGGCGTTTGACCCAGGCAGAATGAGAAAGGCTCTGAAGAAACATCAGTGCCATCTCATGCCAGTCCCAGCCTCGTGGGACCATTGTGGGGCTCATTTTAAGTAACTGGCATCTCCCATCTATACCCATCGATATTGCTCCTGCCTTAGGGAGCCCAGCAACTATGCCTGGCAGCACTTAAGGATTCACCCCTCTTCCAGGTGCTACATCTTCTGCCAGAGGTGGCCCCCAGTGAAGTCAATCTAAATGAGTCCTGGCATTCCCTTTGGGTTCCCCACACATGTGAGTACAGCTTCCCAGCTCAACCAAGCCACTTCCCAGTGCCCCATGCCACCTGAGATGGTGGGCTGGCTTCTCCCCTCCACGCTCTCCTTTCCAGGAAACATAGCTACCACCAGCACAACTGGATCAATGCCACCACTGAATGGAAGCACTGCTTTGAGAGCTCCTTCCCTTTGTTGTGGCTGTCCTACAAAGGCAGCTCCTAAGTAGTTTTAGTGGTGGGTCCTATAATTTGCTGGCATCTCCACAGCTACTGCCCAAAGAACCCTTGCTTGCTGCCAGGACCCCAACAAGTCCATGATGACCACAGTGGCTTGCTGTGCTCTGCTGCAGCCATGAAATGGCCAGTCTCAAGCAGACACAGCCAGATACTACCAGCTGGAAATATGTTGGTGGTTCTTCCTCCTCCCATATGCCAGCACTACCCCACGTCTCATCATCATCATCATCATCCTTTCATTCAGGCACTGAGAAACCCTGCCTGAGGCACCTCCTGGACCAGAGACACTCAGGGGTCCCGTAGGACGTTTGCACCTGCAGGCAGGACATCTCTGCACCAGAGCATGGGGCACCTGCTCCATTCATGATGGTGCTCTGGGCATGGGGTCACAAACAAAGGCCAGGGGACAACATCTCTCCCCAATGGTGGCTATGAGCAGGTCTCAATTCCCAGAGGACTCCTCAAGGCACAGGGAGCTGAGCAGCAGNCTCCTCTGGGCAACCTGGGCCAGGGCCTCACCACCCTCACAGCAAAGAAGTTCCTTCTCAGATCTCATCTGAGATTTCAGTTTAAAACTGTTCACCCTCATCCTATGGCTCCCCTCCCTGATCAACAGTCCCTCCCCAGCTTTCCCGGAGCCTGGACTGTAAGGGGCTCTAAGATTTTCCAAAGCCAGGCTGAACCCTCCCAACTCTCTCAGCTCATCCTCACAGCAGAGGGGCTCCAGCCCTCCTGTCTCACAGTGTGGCTGTCAAAGCCCCTCTTACACTGCCATTGCCTGGCTGCTTGTCCAACAAACCCATTTCCCAGAGTCTTTAATGCTAAAACCTTAATTATCAGCTTATCGTACTTCCCAGAATCCTTTATCACTGTTGGGGCCAGGGAACCTCGTCACCTAGATGGTGGCTTGTCGCTGCTAACTATCTGAAAACAAGACCTTTGTGACATGATTCTCCCTCTACAAGCCTGACAAGGAATCACCCCAGAGTCCCAAGTGATTACTCCCACTTGGTTTGGTCCCTTGAAGTGCAATTTCTTTCTCTTTCCCTCTCTTTGAGAAGGCAGCGATGCCTGGGAAGCCGGAGAGGGGTGGAGAGCCAGGCTCGTTGCGCTGGGAGAAGGAGCAAGCTGTCTGGTTTCCATAGATTTGCTTACACCATGGCAGCAATCTGTCTTTCCAGACACGGTGCTTTGGTTTTATGACCTGAAACACCACACAAAGCAGCTCCTGAGCACCACAGGATGCAGCCCAGCAAATCCTGCCCTTGTTACACGACAAATAAAAGCCTGTTTAAAATGGTTTCCCATGCACAGACCCCTCTGCAAGCACCTTCGCAATGAGGGGTGCTCCATACCTTCCTTGCACTCTTGTGTGAGCAGGTAACAAGGCTGCTGTCCTGTTTGGCCACCCAAAGCCCCTGAGACACCATACCATCAGATGGAAGGGGTGATGGTGGGACCAAGCCTGGCAACAAACACCATCCTTGAAGACAGGAGCCTGTACAACAGCTCCCAGGAGTCACAGAATCACAGAATGCTACGGGGTTGGAAGGGATCTCTGGAGGTCATCTAGCCCAACCCCAAAGCAGGTCCACCCAGAGCAAGTTAGACAGGAACATGTGCAGGCAGGTTTTGAATGTCTCCAGAGAAGAAAACTCCACCACCTCTCTGGGCAGCCTCTTCCAGGGAGTCACCCTGGCACCCTCAAGGGAAAGAAGTTCCTCTTCATGTTTAGATGGAACTTCCTGTGTTCAAGTTTATGTCTGTTACCTCTTGTACTGCCACTGGGCACCACAGATAAGGTTCATGGGTGCAGTCAGAGCTGGGAATGTCACTCTGGATTTGTGCAGCAACTGGCACACAGGGACCTGATCTAGGTGTCCCCAGGTCCTGCTGCAGCCATATTTAGTGATGGCTATGATAGAGGTGGAGGAGAAGGAGAAGAGAAGGAGTGTGAAAAAGGAGAGGGTAGGAAGAAAAGGAAGGAAGAGAAGGAGAGTAAGGATGGAAAGAGGAGGAGAGGGACGAAAGAAGAGGAAGAGAAACAAAGAAGAGGTTTCTGAATTCATCATCAATATATTTAATGGCAGTGGAGCAATGCCTGGATCCATTTGGCATGGATTGAGGCTACCATATTTTCTCCCCAGGCAGTCCATAAAGCAGCTCTCCTCCTGTCCTTTGCTCTGGCATGGAGAAGACCCCGGAGAACAGCAGCATGGACTTGTTACAGGGGAGAGATGGTGCAGAAATGCTGCCCAGCCACTCTAATAGGAACGTGCCAGACGGCATGGAAGGCAAAACCCAACCTGCCCCCATGGACCTGTCATTCTCTTACAATTCTGTATGTAAAAGAGGTGATTTGGGAAAATCGGAATGGAAACCATGGGTGGTGTGAAAGTGGGACAAGATGACATCCATTTTGGATCCTTGCAGCTGGAAGACTCATAACCTGCCTTTGCTGGGACTGCAAGGGACACTGTGGTCCAGAGAGGGCTTGTAGGAGAGGAGAAAGCTGCCTGCTGAGCTTTGTGCTCTGGGATTCAACCAGCACATGCACACACCATAGCTGAGGTGGAGGACCAAGGGTCTCACTCCACTCCCACCCCGGGCACAAGCTTCAGTGCGACCTCACATCTGGCAACATCTGCTTAGGGAATTCCCTAAATGCTGCACAAAAAGACCACCACAGATCAAGACGTGGAAATAACCCACCCCTGCAAGGTAACCCATGGGGTGGGAGGGCAGCAGGATGCAAGAGTGATCAGAGCACCAGTAGGATGGGCAGATGTCCCTTGATGATGGTCCTCTACGCCTTACACAAAGTCAGCCATAAAACACCTACTGGAGCTTCTCAATGCACAGGACCCTGAAGAGATTTCCTTGCCAGACCACCTCAGAAAAGTGTGCAAGGGAGAGAGAGGAATACACATGGGAATATTTGGGACTTTATCATCTTCCTGAAGCATCAACGGAGAGGGAGTGCAAAGTACTGCTCTTTATCGCAGCTGGCAAAACCAACCTGTAAAGTATCCAATGCTGAATATGCTCCTGGCACTGCAGGTGGGGAAATTTTACAGATAATCTAATCCTAATCCTAACCTAATCCTATCCAACCCAACCCAACCCAACCCAACCCAACCCAATCCAATCCAATCCAATCCAATCCAATCCAATCCAATCCAATCCAATCCAATCCAATCCAATCTGATATCCTCTCTTCCTCCCCTCTTTGCTGCCTCCATCTCTCTTCCAGCAGCTGGGACCAGCAGCACTGTGGCACATCCCTTCCTCTGCACTCAGCAATACCTCTTTCCCTGCCCCATCCAGGCTCTGGATTGATGTCCCCAAGGGTCACCTACCCATGCAGTGCCAGGATGGCTGCTCCTGCTCCTCGCCAGGAGACCTGG
>VZTM01013828.1:28070-55833 GCA_013400555.1 Jacana jacana | reverse complement strand
TGATCTTGAAGGTCCCTTCCCACCCCAACTATGCTGTGGTTCTACGAGTGGGCACGTTCCTGCGCGCACACGTGCTGGCTGCTTTCCTAACTGGGACATTGCAGTCTTAAATCGCAATGCTCGGCGTGGCACAGGGCAGGGCAGTGTCTCCAGCTTCCTCCATCNGGCTTCAAAACACTTTCAAGGATCTCTTCCTGGTGCCTACACATCTAACGTCCTTCAGTGTTATACAGGGTGAGACAACACTCTGAGGCTGATCCTAAGTCTTGAGCCCCAAAACCAAACCAGCGCTGTCAGAGCACGCTGAGCACAAAGGACCTCACTGCTCAAGATCAGCAACCCAACCTAAGACCAGAAGGCATCTCACCATCACCACCATGGTGCAAACCTCTTCCAAGGCAGATGTAGCCCTTAAAGGTAGAGGGGGGGGCCGGATCCAGAGCTCTGATCTCAGCACCGGGTGACCCAAAATTGACTGTTGAGCCCCACAGACACCTTGGGAAAGAGTCCGTTATCTAGGAAAAAGAGGGATGGACCTCTACATCCCCCTGATCGAGCCAGCCTTGCTTTGCACAGCACTGACTAGATGATATTTCCCAGCCCAGGAGCTCCAGGAGGAGGTCTAAATGTTTCAGAGCCACCAGCAAGAGTGGCCACCAGGAAGTTACCCAAGATCCAGCTGCCTCCTCTCCCCTCCACAGCCCACTGTCAGCAGACGCAAGCACCAAGAAGTTTTCTGAAAAGGGTCTTGGAAAGACTAATGTGCCCAACTCTTTTGTACCTGGGTGGGAGGGAGGCACTTCACGCCACCAGTCCTCTCAGAAATTCCAGCTTTCCTGCTACAATGAAAAGGAAATATTTTTCTACACAGGGGTTATAAGATGTTGCCGTGGCGGCCTGTGTGGGTGTGTGCTCACACATTATCTACGAGCCCAGATCGGCGAAGATGCACATTAATCACTCCACTCCCCTGAAAACAGCAAGAGTGACCAAAAAATGACCCGAGCACCAAGAATAGACCCACCCCGACAACAAGAACGTGTCTCCAGCGCTCCAGGGTGGGGTAAAAGAGGGAGAAAGAAAAAGAGATGACGCACAACGCTTTTATTCCACCTCACGGGCAGTTTGCCTCTGCATCAAGTTTGTTTTTCTATGTCGATAGAAAACACCTTGTAAACTCAACTCCTCATCCATGCGATGGAAGGTGCTGGAGGAACCCTGGAGTTTCCCACGCTTGGCTTCTTGGCTTGGTGTCCCCCTCCCCCCTCAGGGCAGCAGCAGGGACCCAAGCAGTCACCCCAACAATCACAATGCCCTTCCTACCCCCTTCCCCTTTCTTTGCCTCTTTCTCACCTTCCTTGTGTCTTTAAAAAAGACAAAAGATCAGCTTGCTGATCTCTGAGCAAGGAGGCGAGGCCACTCGTGGTGACCAGGGATTCATACAATCACAGAATGGTTTGGGTTGAAAGGGAGCTTAAGTATCATCCAGTTCCAACCCCGTGCCATGGGCAGGGACACCTCCCACCACACCAGGTTGCTTTAAACCCCATCTAATCTGGCCTTGAACCCCTCCAGGGATGGGGCAGCCACAGCTTCTCTGGGCAACCTGGGCCAGGCTCTCACTCCCCTCACAGCAAGCAATTTCTTCCCCAGATCTCATCTCAATCTCCCCTCTTTCAGTTTAAAACCGTTCTCCCTCATTCTATCACTACACTCCCTGACAAAGAGTCCACCCCCATCTCTCCTCTAGATCCCTTTCAGGTACTGGACTATGGCCTTCCCGGAGCCTTCTCTTCTCCAGAGAACAAAGCCAACTCTCTCAGCTTTTCCTCATAGGAGAGGTGCTCCTATGGTTAAAGGAGAGGAAGGCAGGGAAGCAAAAGCCTGTGTTATTGTGTAATGGGACAGCGTGGGTAGGGGGGAGGATGCAGAAAGGAGGCGACACCCTTGGCTGAGGCTTTGCAGAGAGGCTTGCAGGATGCCCATCCTCACCTCCCACCCTCAGGCTGCAGGAAAAGGCGTCTCTGCCTCCACCTTACTTCTCTGTTGCTGGGTACATCCGGAGAAGGCACCAGGATGTCATTTCAGGGAGGAAATGACCAGCACTGATGCACTCAGCATCACTGCCCCACTTCCACCGCAGCACTGGAGACCTCTGGGCTTGGTCCATGTCCCCACTAGCAGTGAGCCAAAATGGGTTTCCAAACACATAGGCATATGGACGCCCCTTCAACCCCATCAGCACCTCTGGACAGGCTCTGTACTGGCTGTGGGAGACAGTCCAGGCCGGAATGACATACTGTGACAATTGCCACCAGAAAATGGTATCTCATTTGGCATAAAATCCCCAGATATAAAGTAATTGTGTGAAAAAAAGTGTGTGCGTCCTCCACACACTCTTTATGCAGGAACAATTAAGCTTTGCTCAACTTCTCCATTAACCCAAGCAGCCCTTAGTCATGTCTAATGAACTAATGAGTTGTTGGGCTTGTTTGCTTGGTTGGGGTTTTTTGTTTGTTTGTTTGTTTGTCATTGTTTTGTTTAGTTTTTAATCTGATTCAAGACTCATGTCTGCCCCGCTCAGACACATGCAAAAGGTTCAATCCCTGGGTGCCATGCAGTCAACCATCAGTCTGGCTGCCTCTTGTCCCTGCTCTGCAGAAGCTGAATGACTCCATGAGAAGCCAGACAGCTCAGAATTAGGTCCTAGGATTTATCCTAGGAACGCCTGGCTGGTACAGAGACTGCAGGCACCCCTAGGATTCATTTGTCAAAAGCATCCACTCTCAAAGTCTCTGCAACCACATCAGGCGGCTCTGCCACCAGCAGATTCCACCACAGTCTCATACCACTGCAGGTGTTTCCTCACTCAGGTCACCGGTGGGCTCTCTAGCAAGACATTTATCCCAAAGAAACCAAGGAGTTTCAAATCCGTGTTAACCCTCCATCAAACCTGAACCTCAGCCACCACTTCATTCAAGACTTACTTGAGGGAGAACATGTGGTCAGAGAGTGTCAGGTCGGAGATTTGTTTCCTTAAAAGCCAGGCTAAAACATGGTACATGTCACCAGGGATTCAATCAATCAATTGACCAGGCAACCAAGGCAAAGACAGAAAAGTGTGATGCTAACAGACTTAATCCACTCCCTTTTATGCTCCAGCCACTGAAATAACCATCAGGAAGAAGTTAGTCCAGACCAACCGAAGCAAAACCACTGAGCTGAGCTCTGCAAAGTATTCAGTAAGAGGCAGGAGAGTTCACAGAATCATAGAAGGGTTTGGGTTGGAAGGGACCTTAAAGATCATCCAGTTCCAACCCTATGCCCTGGTCAGGGGATACTTCCCACCAGACCAGGTGGCTCAAAGCCCCATCCAACTTGGCCTTGAACCCCTCCAGGGATGGGGCAGCCACAGCTTCTCTGGGCAACCTGTCCCAGGGTCTCATCACCCTCACAGCAAAGAAGTTCTTCCCCAGATCTCATCTCGAACTCCCCTCTTTCAGTGTCAAACCCTGCCCCCTCGTCCTATGGCTCCCCTCCCTCAGCAAGAGTCAGTCCCTCCCCAGCTTTCCTGGAGCCCCTATAGGGACTGGAAGGGGCACTAAGTTCTCCCTGGAGCCTTCTCTTCTCCAGGCTGAACACCCCAACTCTCTCAGCCTGTCCTCACAACAGAGGGGTTCCAGCCCTCCCAAGCCCTCCCAGCATCTCCATGGCCTATTCTGTCTCTGCTCCAACAGGTCCATGTCTTTCCATGTCATTCTCCAGCAGCAGAGCAGCCCTCCATTAACGATGTTTTAATGAAAACACCGGGGATATAAACCAGAATAACTCAAGAAGAAACGGTCAAAAGGAGACGACCATCATGTGATACAACACACAATCTGACCCAACTCAGCACCTGGAGAAAACAAGACAGAATTTCACCTCCTTCCCCTGCCTTACACCGATTTTACCCCACTCCGATCCTCTCCCCCTCCACCTCTCTCCAGTCTGCAGCGTGCGGCGACTGTAATTACGGCTCTCCTGGCTGCCACACAGCCACACCACCTCCAGGTACTTAACTTCTTTTAATCTTGCTTCATGTTTCAGTCCCGGCAGCCCACTCGTAACGTCTGGTACTCTTCTTCCATCACCCTCCGATTCATCAATAGCCATGTCAGGCTTTGACCTCCAATTTTCTAACTGCTCAGCTAAACCACTCTGCCACTGGCCCCGTTCCTGCCTTTGTTAAAAACGAGGGGGGAGCCTCATTTGCTTTCTTATTTGATCATCACTTCACTTCTGTGGTGTGCACTCTGCTTCCCCGTCTCGCAAACCCATCAGCCGGCCCTGTTCAAGACTGGTGCTAGGGCTGTTGTTACCTTTAATGAGAGGAAATTATAGTTAATGCTTAATTTTAATTTTTTTTCCTCTCCCTCCTTTAATTTACTCTTTTTTCTTTCTTTTTTTTTTTTTTTTAATGGCTTTCCCAGAAAGAGCAGCTTCGGCAGAGCGCTGCCACCTGAATGCTAATGAACATCGAAGGGACCCGGCGTGTCTGCCTCCCTGCCAGACATCAAATTGATTTTCAAATTGCTTTGATGACATAAGGTGGTTGCACAGTTTGGACCCATGTGATTACCTGAGTGTTTATCTCGGTGGGTTTTTCCACTTGCCTGCTTTAAAATAACCCAGGCTGATGGACTGGACCTTTGCAATGGAGGTTGTGGTCCCTACAAGCTGTTGCCAGCCCACTGAGCCACTGGTCTGAATTTGGATAATTTGGATATTGCTCCTGGCTGAGTCCCAGCAAACCAGAGTGTGGAGGTCAGTTTGTATCTGAACTTCAACTATACCTTTAGCCCTTTGCTTTCGGAGGACAAAAAAAAACCCCACCGAGGTGGTAGATGCCCCATCCCTGGGAATATTCGAGGTCAGGTTGGACAGGGCTCTGAGCAACCTTGATCTAGTTGATGATGTCCCTCATCATTGCAGAGGAGCTGGACTATATGGCCTTTAAAGGTTCCTTCCAACCTAAACGATCCTATGATTCTAAAACATGGATGGTTCATTGCTGAGAAATGGTCTTGGGTGCATAATGAAATTACAAAATAAATTTCTCTTGGGGAAATCAGGCTGCTGTGTGTGGGCCAGGACAGCATCTGACATACTGGCTTATGTTCTCTCCTTGGCCAAAAGCATGAGGATGAAGTAAGGAAGGGCATTCAAGGAGATAGAGGATGTGCTGACAAGCCAGAAGGTCCCCAAGGAGAAATATCAGTGCTCAGGCACACTCGTCCCTCCTTCCACAACACTCATCTTCTGAGTGGATGCTGGATGGGAAGGAGGTGCGGCTGACAGAAGGGAAAGGTGATTCAGTGATGGCTGAGACCTCTCCTCCATGAGTGAAGGCCCGAGCTGGGGAAGGAGGAGAACACAACCTGCCAAAGGGAAACCTGAGCATCGCATCGGGCCGGGTGCTGGTTTTAGATCCATGGGAAAGGGCAGCGACACCACACAAGGTGGCAAAATATATGACCCTGCCCCATTTGTAGGACAGGTGGACACCCAGTACTTCATCAAGCCTGGTGAGCAAAGACCAGGCCGACGGCTTTGCCGTGGGATGGATGCGAGATGGTCACTGTCCTAGCTCTGCCATTAAGGACTCAACAGGGAAAAAGGAAAAAAAAAAAGAAAAGGCATAAACTGTTTTGGGCTGAACTCTGATCAACAAAGATCAGAGATGGGATAAAGGGGAGTGAAGGGAAATGAGAAACACTCACATTAACCTGTGGGTAACGTCAGCAGCGGCCCCAAAGATAGTATTTCTTCCATTCCCACGCACGGCTGTAGCTCGGCACAGCCAACAGCTGGAACACGAGAGAGGCTGGAGTGCAATTTATGGAGTGCCTCGTGACCCCCAGGGACGAGGGGAACAGCAGGGTAGTATTTATTATTGCTGCTCCACATTAAAAGGAGTACGGCTTGACGGCGGTTTACATTTCTGGGGCATCTTTCATCTCCAAACATAACAGCAGCATCCCACAAACAAGGAAGGGGCGGGGGGTGGGGGTGGGTGTAGGGGATGTGGGTGGTTGTGGGTGGGCAAGGCCAAGCCTCACCGCTCGCTCCAACCCGCTTGATACAGAGACATCCATAGGGGAGATACATAAAGGACTGGAGAAATTCATTTCACCTCCTTCGAGCGCAGCCGTTTCCCGTATCAGAAACCACCCTTCTCCCCAGCCCTCTGAAGCCCCACCATGCCCACAAGAAGAAATAATTAGCCTTGAGTAGCATTTCCCCTCTGCCTACCGCCGTGCAGGCACCCCCTATTTGCACTATATAGAACAAAAAACAAAACCAAACCAAAACAAAAACCCCCAAAGAATAAATCCCAGGCACCCTAAATAGACTCAAAGGAGAGGTTTGCTCAGCCAGACGAGCCAGGACTCCCTCAGGACACATACTGCCATGCTTAGACAAGGATAACCAAGACACAGGATGCAAGGGAAAGTTCCCTGAGGACACCAACTCGATGCCCAAGCTGGTGGGTGTTAGATCCCAGCATCCACAAGGGCTTCACAGCTGCCCACGGGTATGCATGAGCAGGGTGCTCCTCCCAGGAGGGTATTTGTGGAGGTATTGCCAGCAGGGTAAGGGAGGTGATCCTACCCTTCTGTTACGCTCCCTCTGGGAAGATGTCCCTCCCTCCAAGTGTTGTCTCCATCTCTGGGACCACCAACAGCAGAAGGACATGGACCTGTTGGAGAGGGGCCAGAGGAGGCCACAGAGATGCTGTGAGGGCTGGAGCCCCTCTGCTGTGAGGACAGGCTGGGAGAGTTGGGGGGATTCAACCTGGAGAAGAGAAGGTTCCAGGGAGACCTTAGAGCCCCTTCCAGTCCCTAAAGGGGCTCCAGGAAAGCCTGGGAGAGACTCATCAGTAGGGTCTGTTGTGATATGACAGAGGGTAATGGTTTAAGATTGAAAGATGGGAGATTCAAACAAGATATAGGGAAGAAATTTTTTACACTGAGGGTGGTGAGACACCAGCCCAGGTCGCCCAGGGAGATGGTAGATACCCCATCCCTGGAAACATTCCAGGTGAGGCAGGATGGGGTCCCCGAGCAACCTGATTGAGTTGAAGATGTCCCTGCTCATGGCAGGGCGGGCATTGGACTAGATGGACTTTAAAGGTCCCTTCCAAGCCAAACTGTTTGATGACTGTATCTGTCACCCACGGGCCAAAGTGGAGACATCTCCACCAGCAACCACTTGCAAACCCCGGTCCAGCAGGAACTTGCACAAAACAGCCCCAGGGTGACAGTTCAGCGCGTTTGCAGGATTAGGGCCACACCAGCTAAAGCAAAAGAAGAGCTGCCATGTACAGCAGGTATATTTTTACACCCTCAGCTCCCCAGATCACTTCTAGACCCTACCAAAAGTGTGCTGCCGCCGCCGAAAATCAGTTCAACCACCTAAAGTGAATTTCGTCTTGCACCCCGCAGCAAAGAGAGCTACATGTTCCCTTTTCCAGACGGAGTTGTTTCCAGTATGAGTAACAGAAAACGTGTTTTCCCACATACGGACTCCCATCTGAAAGCTCTGCTACACCAACACGTAGGCAGAACCAAGCAAATGTTTGGTGACATTTCCCCACCGCCGTCTCGCCGTTAAAAGATAAGTAAATAATAATAATTTTAAAAAATATTAAAAAAACCTTGCTTTGGTGCTAGTTAGATCTGTTTTGAAAGCACAAAAAAAACCCAAACCCTCCAGAGCTCTGCAGCAGAGACTGAAGCAAAGCAAACTGGGGAAAAGTAATGGGAGAAGAGAAAATAGGAAGTCAGGCAGCCCCCTCGGCCTCTCCGCTTCTCCTCCGTCAAACAGCAACACCCCGCTGCAAGCAATTAACAGAAACAAAAGCCAAAAAGGCCGTGGGGATGCTGCCATCGCCCTACACGTGGTTATTCCCAAAACTCAGCTTTTGGATGACAGCTACCAGACCCACACCATGCAAAACGTCCCTCTAGAGGTTTCGTGACCTCCATCTCGCACGGCGACAGCTCCGAGTCGCTGATGGCCACTGGGGACTCTCCAGCCCATCCAGTGGGATCACTCACCCTTCCCTGCATCCCAGCCTCCCTCCCGCTGGTGTTTTGGGATGCATTTTGGGAGCCCTGCCTGTCCATTTGGGTAAAGGACGTGAGTGTGTCCACCCCTGCCCTCCAACATGCTGCACTCCTCTGTTTGAGGATTCTCTTGCCAAAAGCCTTCCCGTATTTTGGCTGGGACGGGCTGCTCTCTGTCCTGCTGGAGCACCAGACTGAACTGAGGAGATAGGAGATAGAAAGGAGATAACTGAATTGCATCCACCCAGCTCCCCACGTTGCCAAAGGATGCTTTAGGGAGGCCTCTCTGTCCTACTGGAGCACCAGACTGAACTGAGGAGATAGGAGATCGAAGGAGATAACTAAATTGCGTCCACCCAGCTCCCACGTTGCCAAAGGATGCTTTAGAGAGGCCGGAGAGCCAGGGGGAAGAGTACAAAAGACTTCAAACTCTGTTCAAACTCTGGTTTGGAATCTCAGCAGCATTTCCAGAGTCATTACTGGGCAACCCTGTTGGATTTATTTTAATTATTTTTAAAAAAAATCTTTTTTAATCTCATCCATTTCCTCCTTGCTAAATATCAGCCTGGAGGGGGGCAACACAATTTCCTCCAGAACCCAGAATAAAATTAGAAGGAGCTTGTTCAGATGCAAAACTTCTGTTTTTTTCTAACTGATTCCTCTAACAGAGAACAACAATGTTAGAAAGGAGCCAAAAATGGGAATTACAGGCTGCCCAGAGGGGTGGTGGAGTCTCTGTCCCTGGAGACATTCAAACCCCACTTGGACACATTCCTGTGCACCCTGCTCTGGGTGGCCCTGCTTTGGCAGAGGGTTGGACTAGATGATCTCCAGAGCTTCCTTCCAACGTCATCGCATTCTGTGATTCTGTGAGTGAGGGAGTGGATCCTCAAAGATCAACTAAGTTTCCCACATCCCTCCTCTTTTTTAATCTCATCCATTTCCTCCTTGCTAAATATCAGCCTGGAGGGGGGCAACACAATTTCCTCCAGAACCTAGAATAAAATTAGAAGGAGCTAGTTCAGATCCTCTTTAGGCTCCAGCAGGCAACATCAGCCATCTCCTGCCCAAAACACTACAGAAATAGCACACGTTATTGCCTGCAAAGAGGGTACATCAAGCCCTATGGCTTCCTGTAGTCCCCAGTGCAAGTAGGGCCTCGCTCCACCAACAGATGGGTGGTCACAGGCAGGCTACCAGCAGGTACAAGCCCTGTCAAAGGAAACCATATCTTCCATCTCCAAGCTGACCATTGAGCCTACTTTCCATAAAAAAGAGCATTGACCTGAAAAATTCATGGAGTTTTGGGTAGAAATATGGTTGTATGTGACGATGGGCAATGCAGCAGCTTAGAATCATAAATTATAGAATGGTTTGGGTGGGAAGACACTTTTAAAGACCATCTGGTCCAACCTCCCTGCCCTGGGCAGGGACTTCTTCAACTAGATCAGGTTGCTCACAGCCCCATCCAACCTGACCTTGACTCTTTCCAGGGATGGGGCACCTACCACCTCTCTGGGCTTGGTGGGCCCAGCTAGGACAAAGCTCCATGAGCTTTCATGCCACCTCCCCAAGGGGTTTCATCACCTCCTGTGGCCCCACTGTGACCCTGCAATAGCTTTCGTCACTGGGAGATGCAGGGCCTCACCTGCTTTACCACAAAGCCCACAATGGTAAGCACGGGCTGGGGATATTCTTTTGGGCCCTGTGGGCATACCTACATCCCCTCACCATAAAATCCAGTATTGAGGATCATCAGATGTTAAGGGGATGTTCTACATGAGTTTTCAGTCAGTGGTTTTCACTATTTCCAAATCAGGGCCCTTTGGGAGCTGGAAGGGGGCGAATACTGGATTATTTTTTTTTTAATCCAGTGACATTTCCTATTTGTACTGAAAGTAGGAGGAAAATGGCTTGTGTCAACAAGAAACAGATTTGAGGAGAAGGTAAAGGGGTTCAGCAGCATAGAAAAAAAAAGGAAAAAAACAACAAAAAAAAGAGTTTAAAGAGTTTGCCACCCCTCCATATTTTTGTTTGAATCAAAACAAAATGTCTTAGTTCGCTTCCAAGTCTTGTTTAACCTTTCCTCCTCCTAACTGCAAACTGTCATTTCCAAACAAAAAGTTGAAAAGCTTCATTGAGAAGATGTCAAAAAAGAAACGTTTTGGCATTTCCAAAACGACACGTTTCATTTTGACATTTCAAATGAAATGACTGGACATTAAAAATAAATTAACTCCCGCCCCGGGGATTTTGAACAGATCCAGTTGCCAAATTCAACTTAATCTCATAAATAGTCCAGGCTTTCCCAAATTCGGGTTTTGAATTAATTTACACTGGAAGCTCAGTTCGGTTTTGATCCAGACTGTGATGCTGAGACCCTGCAATGCCCTTGTACATGATCCTCCTCTCTACGTTCCCAAAACTTGATCTACAGCCAACATCTCCAGTCTAGAAATATTTACACCTTATGAAAATATTATATATGAAGAGAATGGCTTAGCCTCTGACCCGACAACAGCCTCTCAAATTATTTTAACATGTGCTTCGCTCCTAATATACTGCTGTCATTCATGGGGATTAATCGTTGTTATTAATCACCCCATTTGAAGGCACAGCAGAAAACCATCGCCCCATGCAGAAGGCAGAGGGAACATTACTTATTCGCTAGCACTAACACATAATAAAAACAATTTCTCAGTAGATTTCTCCTCACATACACAGACGACCATGTCAAGACATGAGTGATTTGCAAAGGCTTTGGAGGCACGACAAAACCAGCTGGCAATGACAGCCAAGGTTATTGTCTCACAATCCCTCTTGAGATGAGTAATACTCCTGCGGATGAGAACATCCATCAACCAAAGGCCTCAGAGAAGGGTTCTGGGGACACAAGAGTGGTCACACCCATCCTTCCTTTCCAAGAGGCTGGTGGCGGGACTCAGCACAGTCCCCAGGCCAGCTGCAATGCTCACTAAGAACTTGGGCTCTCTGCAACTATCATGCTAGAAGATAGCACACTGCCTGGTTTCAAACCAGCTTGGGTAGATAGAATCATAGAATCATTCAGGTTGGAAAAGACCCTTGGGATTATTGATTTCAACCATCAACCCCACTCTACAAAGTTCTCCCTTCCCCTGCATCAGATTCCTCAACACCACATCTCATCTACTCTTAAACACAGTCAGGGATGGGGACTCCACCACCTCCCTGGGCAGCCCATTCCAGGCTCTGACCACTCTTGCTGGGAAGAATTCTTTCCTCATGGCCAGCCTAACCCTACCCTGCTGCAGCTTGAAGCCATTTCCTCTTGTTCCATCGCTAATTACCCGTGAGAAGAGACCAGCACCAACCTCTCTACAATGTCCTGTCAAGTAGTTGTAGAGAGAGATGAGGTCTTCCCTCAGCCTCCTCCTCAGTAAACTAAACAGTCCCAGCTCCCTCAATCGTTCCTCATAAGATTTATGCTCCAGGCCCTCCACCAGCTCCATTGCCCACCTCTGACCTTGCTCCAGCGTAGTGATAGTGGCTAAAGGAGAATTTGCACCATGAGGCTTTAATCCATTGCTGTTCTGATCTGACCTTCTGAGTGACTTGGGTCAGTCAAGGTGAGGAGAACCTATCCCCAAGCATCATCAGCAAGGTATCAACATTTTCCGAAGGCTAGAAATTTGAATATAGAGGCCCCTGCATTAGCGAATTATTGTACCAATTTTGCTGTGATAGTTAAGGGATGTGTTTTTCCTGGTTTTACTTTTTAATGCAGTAATTTGCTCAGACTGAAGGCACTTAGCACTGAAGACAAAGCTGAAAACAAGACAGACAATCAACCTTCCTAGAAGAGACAACAAACTTTTGCTCTCCTGGATACATAGAATGGTTAGAGTTGGAAGGGACCTTAAAGATCATCTTGTTCAAATCTCCTACCATGGGCAGGGACACTTCCCACCAGACCAGGTTGCTCCAAGCCCCATCCAACCTCGCCTTGAACCCCTCCAGGGATGGGGCAGCCGCAGTTTCTCTGTGCAACCTGGGCCAGGGTCTCACCACCCTCACAGCAAAGAAATTCTTCCTCAGATCTCATCTCAATCTCCCCTCTTTCAGCTTAAAACCGAGAGGGTAGATTCCTACAGGGTCTAACCCAAAATATCCTTGCAGCCTTCATCAAGACCCTGAGCGGGGCTACAGGAGGTCTGAAATACTGACTCTCCTCCAGCGCCTGCTTTCCATTGAACTGTGCACTAAAGAATAACGTACATGTTTATACGCCTTGCTTGCCCAGCACGGTGCTTGTGGGCTGGAGGCTCAAGTTCCTTCTTCTGATTCACTCCTCGAGTGAGTCAAACTATTTATTTGAACTTGAATCCACATGAGGTACAGAACAGCTCAGCCTTCGGCTCAACGCCAACTGCACTCCCATTGTCCATGACATAAAAGCAGGTATCCCGGCACGGTCACGGGAAGTATGAAATACTTCAGAAGACGACAAAACACTGCCTTTTATGAGACAACTACAGAAAAAGGAGAATTAATACAAGAAGGTGGGGGTGGGGGGAGGGGAAAGTATATCTGCATTTTGCCTTTCTCCCCTGTTGTCCTTTCTCTGGATCCCTTCACCTCTTCTCCTTTTGAGCTGAGGGACAGGAGAAGAACCAGCCCCTTCGCACCCAGCCTTCCCTCCACTCTCTGCGTACTTCTGTATTTAATCTGTGCCCTTCTGTAGATTTTTAACTGCTGATTCCTGAAGCTCAGCCAACATCCCTTATTAAATGAGGTTGGCTCTTTACCTGCTGAACCGTGAACAGCAAAAAAAATATAATAAATTTATATATATATTAAAAAGCAACCTTATGGAAAACACACAGCTCCTAAGGAGGATGCTCTTTTTTTCTTCGACTCCTGAACTGAAAGCCTCTTGGTAGAAAGTTAGATGTGGGCTAACTTTAGAATCCTCCAGCTGAAACCCAAGGCGGTGAAGGAAATCCTCTGGGGCCCGACAGCCTGTGTTAGCACCGGGCCGATGCACTGAGGTGGCATCTCCAAGACTTGGTGCACATGCACTCTTCTCAGCAAGATGCATTGTTAAAGGCTCCTGGGCTCTCTTCCACAAGAATGAGTCCTGCCCTTGTTGACTGGCACGCCCAGTAACTATTTTGCTCCCGTAAAAGTTCCCTCTCGTTTCAGGTGAGTGGAGCATCCCCTTCATCCTATTTGCCCGTGGTATTTTCTCTCCCACCGGTTTCAGGAACACCCTGCCCACGAGCAACAACGTACCCAAAGGAGCAAGGAAGAGCTCTGGGCTTTGGGAAAGGGGTTCCTCAATGCGTGTTTTGAGATTTAAGGCATTATATAAATGTACCTTCTTGTAAGCAGTTTCTGATGAGCCCTGCTCAAGATTACATCCAGAGAGCGGCAGCCTCCGGAGTATAATAGAGTACAAATGGGCTCTAATAGGGTATTTGGCTGCTGCATTAGTATTAATCCGCTCAGCAGCTAAATTGTGGGAGGCTTGAGAAAACTCTCTCTTTCCCCAACTCTGTCAGGCAAAGGTCTCCAGCAATTTGCATCCAAACAAATATGCTTTGTGAACAACGGCACCTTGCACACAGGAGTGTAATTCTATTACCTCCTTTGAGCAATTTTAGCCAAATTGTGCTTCCTCTTTGAAGAGCTGCCGTTGGTGAGGAGAGATTGTTTGAAACTACATATGCAAAAAAAAAAAATAATAAAAAGACATTTTCAACTTTCACAACCTGTTTTTTTGGGTTTTTTTTTCTTTTTTCTTTTTGGACATTTATTTCCAAAATACCTGCTGCCTGTCAGAACAGTGCTTCGCCTTTGTCAGCGCCTACAACCGTTACTCAAAGCTTGTGGTATCTCACAGGGGTTCAGTGGTGGAAAATGAGTGGAAAAACTCTCAGGGTAGAGCTTTCCTTTAAGAAGAGAGAGTAGATTAATGGAAAGAAAAATAAATAAGCTCTAAGGTCCCAGCTCACTGCTGGTACGAGAGGGTGCGAATCCCAACGCAGGGCCAAGGTCAGATCCACAGCATCTCTCTGAAGGCAGCAGGATTATCACTGCAGGAAATACCGAGCTCCCGTTAGGGTATAGGGAGGACTGCTTTAATCACCTGACTGACCAGGGGCAAAACAGTCACCACCACAAGTCACCCTCAGTCAGTTTGCAGATGACACTAAACTAGGTGGGAGTGTCAACCTGCTTGAGGGTAGAAAGGCTTTGCGGAGGGATGTGGGAAGGATGGATGGATGGGCCGAGGCTAATGGCACGAGGGTCAACAAGGCTCAGTGCCGGGTCATGCACTTGGGTCACACCAACCCCATGGATGCTCCAGGCCTGGGGCAGGGTGGGTGGAGCGGCCTGGCCGAGAAGGACCTGGGGGTGTTGGTGGATTATGGGCTGAACATGAGCCAGCAGCATGTCCAGGTGGCCAAGAAGGCCACCAGCATCCTAGCCGGTATCAGGAACAGTGCAATGAGTAGAACTCAGAAGTTGATTGTCCCCATCTACTTGGTACTGGTGAGGCCCCATCTCAAGTACTGTGTCCAGTTTTGGGCCCTTAACAAAAAAGAAAAGACATTGAGGGCTGGAGTGGGTCAAAAGAAGGGCAACGGAGCTGGTGAGGCGTCTGGAGCAGAAGTCTTGTGAGGAGCAGCTGAGGGAGCTGGGGGTGTTCAGCCTGGAGAAAAGGAGGCTGAGGGGAGACCTTCTGGCTCTCTCCAACTCCCTGAAAGGAGGGTGTAGCCAAGGGGGATCAGTCTCTTCTCTCAAGGAACAGGCAATGAGACAAGAGGAGTTGGCTTCAAGTTGCCCCAGGGAAGGTTCAGATTGGGTATTGAGACAAATTTTACAATGGAAGGGTAATTAAGCCTTGGGATGGGCTGCTCAGAGAAGAGGTCAAGGCACCATCCCTGGAGGTATTCAAAAGACAGGCTGACACAGTGCTTAGTGATGTGATTTAGTGATGGGGTTTTGTTTTTTATCAGTTAGGTTGACGGCTGGACTAGAAGATCTCAAAGGTCCTCCTGAGCTTCCTCAGCTGGTCTTCATAGCAGAGGGGCTCCATCCCTCTCATCATCTTTGTGGCCCTCTGCTGGACCCGTTCCAACAGATCCATGTCCTTTCTACTTTGAGGACTCCAGAGCTGGACACAGTACTCCGGGTGGGGTCTCACCAAAACAGAGTAGAGGGGTAGAATCACCTCCCACAACCTGCTGGCCATGCTTATTTTGATGGGGTTGGCTTTCTGGGCAGTCAGTGTGCACTGCCAGCTCCTGTTGAGCTTCTCATCCACCATCACTCCCAAGTCCTTCTCCTCAGGGCTGCTCTCCAGCCATTCTCCCCCCAACCTGGATTTGTGCCTGGCTCCTGTTGAGCTTCTCATACACCATCACTCCCAAGTCCTTCTCCTCAGGGCTGCTCTCCAGCCATTCTCCCCCAAGCCTGTATTTGTGCTTGGGATTGCCACGTCCCAGGTGCAGGACCCTGCCTTAGGCTTGGTTGAACTTCATGCCATTTGCACTAGCCCACCTTTTCAGCCTGTCCAGGTCCCCCTGGATGGCATCCTCGGAGCACCTCCATGGCCTCCCCTGCACCCACTCCAACAGGTCCATGGCCTTCCTGTGCTTAAGTTGAAGAAGGGACAGGCAAAATGACAGCACAATAGGCTTTTAAGGGCAAAAAAGAAGGGAAAAATAATGGCCACAGTACAAGCACTTTGCAAACCACTTCAGACAGACTGAAATATACGGGCAGCTTCTTAGCTGGTCTCTGCCCGCAGTACAACAGACGAACAGGACACTGGTTGCATTTAAGGTCTGATGTCTTTAAGGCGATGCACGTTGTCCCCAAGAGACCCTGCCACCCCAGAGGCAGCACACAGTGTCGCAGATACCCTTTGGCTCTCCTGGTTATTAAACTTACTGAAAAAATGAAGCAAAGCTTCACTTCCCAGCAATAAAACCCTTCTCTGGTGGCACCACTGGAGACCCCGCTCCCAAACTGATTCAGAGGCTGGCCATTATCTATTAATTAGAGGACACCACAATGCAAATAATGAAAATTAATTAAGCCATCACTTATTAATCTAAACCAGTCTCTTCCTCACTATTCTCTAATACACCCCAGGCAAGTGGCTACAATTTGGCTTTGATCACAAAAGTGACACCCTATCAGCTGACGCTTCTTTAAAGGATGACTCCAATATCAAAACAATCTAAGATACCGTAAAATAGCCTTGCTTGTCTCCTGAGCAGGCCAGCAGTTACAAAATGTTTACACCATTTGCCCCAGCCTGCTGAGTTCAGAGAGATGGGAGGTTCCCCATCCCAGAAACCCCATCCTTCTCCCAGGAGGCTGCTTCTTGCTGTTGGGGAGATCTGGGCACTCACAGTCCTGGGCAGATGTTTCTCCGAGCAGCCCATCACCATTGAGCCTGACACTGCACCAGCTGGCTTGACCACAGCCCAGAGGGACCCACTGTGAGGCCTCCAGAGGCTCCAGTTCCCACTGTGAGTTCACCAAGTGGGGACTTGATGAGTCCTGGTTCAGTGGGCAGCACGCGTGAGGGTTCCTGCCACCGGGAACAATCCCAAGGAGCAGAACAGTGGCATTTGTGCCTCACTTCACTAAACACACTTTGGTTTGGTTGATTTATTTTCTAAACCTGTTACAACTTCAGGAATTAATTTACTTTCTGAATTTCTTAGTAGTTTCTTCATTAAAGCTGACTCCTGCTATTCAGAACCAATGAACTAATGCTCCAGCACCTTGCTAAAGCTACTTTCATGCTTCCCTGCATAACCTGCCTCTGTACCTGCATCAGGTATACCTGTATCAGGTCAGGTCTCATCAGCTGAACACTGGGTCCAGGGCTTGAACACCCAGGCAGATGTTTGCAGACTTGAGACCATTTCTGGGAGTCTCTGGGAGGTGGCAACGTCCAAGTTTGCTGCTTGTACTCACCAGTTGGAAAGATGTAGCTTTTGCTGAGCAATTCATAGCCACAATCTCCTACTCAACAGACAGACAGTGGTTATACTGATATGTTGCTCCATCTACAGCCCTTCTCTCTTCCCCACATAAGATCCCCTGCGCAGAGAGGATCCTGGCACGGGTCTTGTAACGACTCATTTGACAGCCCTGACAACTACCTGATGTTCTTGTCAGTGAACATGAGGAACACCATCTCAGTCACGGGTTGAGGATGGCAGGTCATCCTCAGTAAGGATGAAGAGCATCGCCAAGACGAAACATCACGTTTCCACCTTGGAGGAGCAGACACAGGGGCCAAATCACCAGGAAGACAAGAGGGCTCTGAGCTCACACAAGAGCCAAGGGCATGGCAAACATCATGACATCATTCAAACGAGTGTTAGTATTTTAAGCACAAGACCTCTTCTGCATGCCAGCTTTCTATTCAGTTTTCAAGCCTATTGCTTCAAATTCCATGTGGGATTACCGAGCGTGCAGTTCAATGAGGTAAGGCCTCCTCAAGGTGCAATTTAATGAGAGGACTTTACCAGGCTTCTCTGCTGTCTGAGCTCATCCCAGACAGTGGAGTCTCCAGGCCAGGTGCACAGACCACTTAGGACCATGGGATGTCCACTTGCCCAGCTTATAGATGGGAGGCTCCTTCAAAACCCCCTCCTGGGCCAGAAGAAATAGAACCCATCAGGGACAGTTAGCATGGCTGAGGTCCATGGGGTGACAAGCCCCCAGAAGAAAAGACCTTTCTCAGATGGATGGTCCAGTTGAAGTTGCACAATTTGGTATAAGCAAAGTCTAAGGGATGACATTTACCATCAAGAAGACAAGCAAGTGAACATGGAGAAAGAGGATTGAAGGCCTGGGGACTAACTCCATCTCCACACACAATTTAAGCAACGGTTCTCCATCTCTCTGGGAAGGGTCTCAGGGTTGGATGCAGTGACTTACAAAGGGGTGAGCTGAAGAAGGCATTGAACCATCATCTGGGGGTGAATTGCATACTCCATATCAACCCATCCAGGGACAGTCCTGGAGCAGGATGCTCACGACAGTCCACTCACAGAATCATGGAATCACAGACCGGTTTAGGCTGGAAGGGACCTTAAAGACCATCCAGTTCCAAACCCCCTACCATGGGCAGGGACACTCCCACCAGACCAGGTTGCTCAAAGCTCTGTCCAAATTATCCTTGAATACCTCCAGGGATGCTCCAGTCTGAAGTCTCAGGTTATCCTGGAAGGTATTTAATTTTCTCTTCAGACACAGAATATGCACAGAGGAGATCAGTGGACAGTAGCTCACCCAGTGATTCTTCCTGGGGATCATCCACTGTGCCAGATCTTAGTCACAGGAATGTGCCTTGAACTTGGAGCTTCTCTCACACCAACTACACAATTTAAATCTAATCCCCCTTACCCACCCCACCACACCATTCTAGCCAAAAGCGAGGAAAACCCTGATTTCAGTGACTCAGTCTGAAGTCACTGGCGTCTCACTGCCAGATCTGTACCCTTTTTCCTCCTCCTGGTTTCACCGTCTCATTTCCCACTTGTGCAGCTAAAACTTTAAGCAACCACAACTTAAAGGGTGCAATAGGGTGATGAGACCCTGGCTCAGGTTGCCCAGAGAAGCTCTGTCTTCCCCATTCCTGGAGGGGTTCAAGGCCAGGTTGGATGGGGCTTGGAGCAACCAGGTCTGGGGGGAGGTGTCCCTGCCCAGGGCAGGGGGTTGGAAGTGGGTGGTCTTTCAGGTCCCTTCCAACCCAAACCGTCCTATGATACCCTCAGGAGTGTTTCCACATCCATGTACCCATCAGCTCGAAAGGGCGAACGGCTGCACAGAGGAGAGAACACGACTGCATCCCTCTTCTTTCTTCTCCAATGGTCATTTACCTGCATTCTCCAACAACAAGGTGTCTCTGCAGGCAGTCTCCTACACCACAGCCTTCAAGGCAACCTCCGGAGACAGCAGCATCTCCTCTGACTGCCAGGTGGGTTCCCTCGCTCGCCTGCGTTTTGCATTACGCCGCAGACCCAGACACACCACTCCGAGACAATTTTACAGAGCCGTAATTACTGTCATTGCTGCAAATCACCCTCTGGCTCCCTGCTTTTCCCCTTTGTATTCCTCTTCCCTCCTGGACAGGGTCCTGCCTGCTCCCTGCCAAGCCAGGGCATGGTGCGCAGGGGCCGGGCGTGCTCTGCATCACCGCTCGCCGCCACGACGTCATCAGCCACCAAGTGGGAGGACGGGGGGCTAGACCTCTTGACGTGACTCAGAACAGCCTGGAATAAGTGATTAAAACCCCTGATAACTCCTCCATGATGCTCCCAGCAGCTCCCAGCAGCTGCGCCCTCCTAAATGCGAGGGAGAAATGAGGGATGCTGGCCCAGTAAGGATGACTTACACCAGCAGGACCGAGAGTTGGGTCTCCTCCAGACTCCTCTTAACCCAGGATAAACCCCAGGCATGTGGAGATAGGAAAAAGGGCTTGGAAGACGCCACAGAAAGTTGGGAAAACACCCAGCATGCTGTACTTAATGATCTTCTAACCCCCCCAGCATGCTGTCATCTCCTGTGAAAAACCTTCTCCAAGATGCCAGCCTCTTTTGGGTCAATGTTTGCTATTTGGAGAAACCAAGCAAACCAGGCACTGCATTTTGAGGCATTTTGAAATGGAGGTGCCTAGATCTTGGATCATGTTTCATAATCTATCTTGAGCATTAAATTTAAGCAGGCTGGATTTCCTGGGAAGGGAGGGGATGTGGGTGGGGCAAAGGAAACAGGGTTCTGGTGGAAGAAACAGAGAGGAGGGGAAGGGTTTGAAGGGGAATGGAGGAGGGTTTTTGACTAAATGCAAAAAAAAAACAGAGCAAAACTTGCTCAGATGCTCTCCTGGAGATTTGTGGCCCTTGAACTGCCAACACGAAGCTGGAAGCCACTTTCTGTCAGAGCCCAGAACTCCAATCCTCAGAAGGCCAAGGGGGAGTCAACACCAGGGCATTGGCTTCTCCCAGCAAGTGCCAGGCGCGGCTCTAAGTCCAAAGGAAGGTGCTGCAGCCCTTCATGCACAAGCCTGAGAAGAGCAGGAGAAGGGGTGTCCAAGCAGCACAGCCTACCTGCAGGCACCACCTGGCAGGGCAAGGAGAGCAGGAATGAGTCAGGGCTGCTCTGGACTTTGCTGGCAGAGCACTTACTGGCCATGCTGGTTTTGCTCTCTGCAACAGAAAGCCTGCCCTGATACATTGCTGAGCAATGGCAGCGCAGGAAGAAGCTGGCCTCCAGCTCAGCCACCCATGCTGTGGAGCAGCCACCTCCACCCGCAGATAAACAAAGAGCTGGAGCATCACAGGGACCTGCAGGATGCACCCTCAGCAGTCTGTGATCACTACTACATGGACATCAGTCAGGTTTCTATCACAAGGGACAGATCATAGAATGGTTAGAGTTGGAAGGGACCTTAAAGATCATCCAGTTTCAACCACCTGCCATGGGCAGGGACAATTCCCACCAGATCAGGTTGCTCCAATTCCCATCCAACCTGACCTTGAACCCCTCCAGGGATGGGGCAGCCACAGCTTCTCTGGGCAACCTGGGCCAGGGTCTCACCACTCTCACAGCAAAGAAGTTCTTCCTCAGATCTCATCTCAATCTCCCTTCTTCCAGTTTTAAAACCCTTCCTCATCCTATGGCTCTCCTCCCTGACCAAGAGTCCCTCCCCACCTTTTTTGCAGCCCATTTTAGGGACTGGAAGGGGCTCTAAGGTCTCCCCAGAACCTTCTCTTCTCCAGGCTGAATGCCCCCAAGTCTCTCAGCCTTTCTTCATACGGGAAGTGCTCCAGCACTCACATCATGATGGCAAATTTTCCTATATTTTTCTGCAAAGCTCCATGTTGTTGCAGCCCTGTCCTTCCAGATGTCTCACAAACCTCCCATAACCTGGGAGAAAAGTATCATCTCTGCTACCCAGCTGGAAAAAAAGAGCACGGTAATTCAATTAGCAGATAAACATGCTTAAGCCTTTGTGCATGGGTGGTCCCACATGGGATTAACTCATAGAGCTCATACCTGAGGACCAGGTCCACAGGGCTTCCTGTCCCTATTTAAGTACCTGTCAAAATTAAGTTCATGTATTTTGGTGTAGAGCAATTTGGCCAAGGTCACACACTGAGCCTGAGCTGAACTCACAGCATGGAAACCACAGTCACTGAGAAATTAATTGTGAAAATCCCACAGAGGTCTTAAAAGGGAGAATAAAACCTCTCTCCCTCTCAGATCTAAACCACTTTGCATTAATCCAAGCCCGTTCTGCTCTAAAACATCAACCCACCCATCAACCAGCTGGATCTCAAGCCTTGCCTTTTGCTCATTAGCAGAAATTAGCACTAACACAAAATTCAGCTCAAGCCTCCCAGCAGATGAGGCTGAGCTGTGTGCTCCTCCCTCGTGCTGCCCACTCCATACCCCATGTCCTCTCTTTCTGGAGCCCTTCCCGTCTACCACTAGATGGATCATACACAGTGATGCTACCATATCCTCGTGGGATGGACACTCCTTGGATGTAGTCAGAGTGAGCAGCAGTCTAAGGCCCCCCCATCTCTTTTTCACTGCCAAAAAACTCTTTCACTGACCTGTTTCCTTCCAGCTGCTTATCCCACCCATGCAAATTCCTCGCTGCCTTCTGTAAAGTTTGCAAAGGTCAAAACAGCAAACTCTGGGGTCCCTTGTATTTGAGAAGAAAGGAAAATCCAAGACTTCTGCTATTTTGAACTCTGCATGTATTTTGTGCAAGTTTCATGTGGCAGCCACCTATGAATTTGCTTAGTGCAAACCAGGGTCATTTCACTGCAGACCTTCTCATCTCCGCCTCCTTAAGGAGGTGGAAGATCTTAAGAACCACAACTCGCAGCCTGCTGGCTTTGGGCATCACCAGCTGAATCTTGTATCATTACAATTCACTGCCTGTACCACAGAGAGGTCCAGAGACCTAGCCAAGAGGGCAAATCACCACAGCAGTCAAGCTACTAATGTTTTACTTGCAACATCAAAGACAAACCCTGCCCTGGAGAAGCAATGAGATGCTCCACAGAGAAGGCAGTAGAAACACAAAACCTGGAGTGACTCATCATGGTCACCCAGGCAAACCAGAGAAACACCTGGGTGTCCCCCCAGAGGTACCCCACCTCCTGGGACAAATTCCAATCCTCAACACCAACTTTTTGCTACCTGTCCTCACCTTACTTCCTCCCCAAAGTTGATCCGTGGGTAGATGCCTGTTCTGCACCAAGTATGGTGATCAACAGGGTTCCCAGGTGCAGCCAAGAGCTGACTGCTGCTGGGACCCAGCAGGACTCATAGAATAGTTTGGTTTGGAAAGGACCTTTAAAGGTCATCTAGTCCAACCCCTACATAAGGATACCTTCAACAAGTTCAGGTTGCTCAGAGCCCCATCCAACCTGACCTGGAATGCAAATATTGCTGGTGGAGCAACAAGGATCCCATGTCCAAGTACTACTGGGCTTCCCATGCTGGGGACAGGGATGACCATCAAAACGGAGCCCAGTGCAGCCCCAAGCCCACCACCAGAGCCCTTCTCAGACAGGGGAGACATCATTGAACAGAAGGGATGGGGAGCACACCAACATATTTCCTACAGTACCCTACCCTACTTGGGCACCTTCCCAGCTCCAGCATCAAGCATAGTCCTGCCTGGATATAAAATCCACAGCTACTCCAGTATCTCCATCAGACGATTCTGTCTTTCTGCCATTCCACTTGGGCACCACAAAATAGGCAATAGCCCTGGAATAATGACTATAATTACAGTGTGCTAGGTCTTAAATCTCAGATTCACAGAATGATATGGGGTTGGAAGGGAACTCTGGAGATCAACAGTTACCTGCCAAAGCAGGTCGACCCAGAGCAGGTTGCTCAGGAACGTGTCCAGGTGGATTTTGATTGTCTCCAGAGAAGGAAACTCCACCACCTCTCTGGACATCCCCTTCCAGGGCTCTGCCATCCTCTCAATGAAGTTCCTCCTCATGTTTACATGGAACTTCTTGTGTTCTTGTCCCTCTTGTCCCTGGGCACCACTGAAAAAAGCCTGGCCCCATCCTCCTGACACCCACCTTTGAAGTATTTCTAGGTGTTGATCAGATCCCCCCTCAGCCTTCTCTTCTCCAGAAAAAGACTCAAGCCCCTCAGCCTTTCCTCCTAAGAGAGATGTTCTAGTCTCTTCATCATCTTCATAGCTCTATGTAGCAGAGAAAGACAGCCCTCATCTTCATGACATTCCTGGTACAACGTAACACAAAAAATGACCCAATGAAGGTCTACAGAACTGGATGTAAATGTCTTAATGTGCCTGTGACAGTGCTTCTCAGTGCTTACTGTCTACTGCCAAAAATTCAGCTGCTCACCAAGCTTGCATGGCTACTTGGACATGCATCCTCACCTGCTGTATCGAGTAGTCCTCCAAAATCCACCTGTCCTTACGAATACTGCTGGCTTTCCACAAGAAGAGGGCTATGTTCCTGTTCTATTAAAAACAAAAACAAAAAACAAAAACAAAACAAAAAATTAGAGAGTGGACAGGCAGTGAGGAATTTCTGAGGTTTGACAGCCCATAATCAGAGACGAACTCGACTGAAATAGAAGTTGTCTTTGCAGGAAACAAACCCCCAAGCTGCTCCCCACTCATTTTTAGCAGGCAAACCAGGTGAGCGCAGCCAACCGCTCGTTATCCTCTGAGTCACGGGAAACAGCACCCAAAACACTCCAGTGCTTTGCCCAAAGCTTGGGAGAACTAGAAAAAAATACAATTTCTTTTTTTTTAATATGCAAGCAATTTGAGGCAAGCTTTGAGGCTTGCAAAATTCCCTGTGAAACCCAGGATTCAGATAACCAGGAGCTCCGGGGCTGAGGTCAGGCTGCTTCCCAGCACCTCCACTTAGTAATGCACCATTGACCGAGTTCTGCTTGGGGCATCAAAGCCCCACAGACCTCACCGGCTGAACAGTCTGGCCCGGTAACCTGTAATTTCTCTTTAATCAGAAGCAACAGGGTGAGAGCTTTAGTGGCCATACATAATGCATGGCTCCTGGCATCGCCGGGGAGGTAGGAGATGAGCAGCACCGATACCGGCAAGGCCAGCCCCAACGCCTGAAAAATGGGCAGCCAGATAACCAAGAAGATCTCCAAAGGCCCCTACAACCCTGAAGGAAATAGGGAGCATATCCCCCCCCTCTCTCCCTGCTCCCCCACCACATCCCAGCTCTTCTCCACATCCCCCATGAAGCAGCAACGCACGACTGGTTTCACTGAGGCTGGTATCTCTGTGCTGCTGGACCAGCCAACTGCTGCCCAGTGGCATGGACAACTTGCTCACACACATCCCATCTCTGTCACACAGTATGAAAAACCCTTAATGAGTAGTTCATCAGCAGTAAGGACTGTTAACTACTCCGGGTATGACATGCCCCACACTCTAAGGTCTCTGTGGTACTTTGAGAGCACCCTCTGCAGCCTGTTGCTGCTACTTCCCATTCCTGCTGCCAGGCTACCACTGACCTCCTCTTCATCATCTCAGTTACTTTCCTGCCATCCAGCCTCCAGTGCAGCTCCCCAGAGGCTAGATCTCCCCTTTGTTCCAGCTGTGATCCTCCTTCCTTATCCCCCCATGCAGGGAAGCTGCTTTTATCCCCTTTTCCCCCTATTTTTCTTGTATGTTCTTCCCCACCCCACCCTGATCCTTCCCCCCCGGTGTCCTTGGTCCTTCCATAAAAATCCCACTAAGTTTTGTTCAATCCTGAAAACCCCTGAAAGCATTTTAGGCAATCCCAAAATGCTCTTCTCCCTGAAACCCACCATAAACCCACTCTGCTGTGGGCAATCGGGCTCTCCAGCTCGTGTGGCTTTCAGGAAAGAGATTTCCTCCCCTGGACAGCCCCGGCTGGGTTTCACTCCATGGCCGAGGTTCTGCCTGGTCCCCTCCACACGCATGATCACACCTCCACCAAGATCCTCCACTGGCACATGAGCTAGGTAAGGAGCATGTACCACTCCCTCAGATTTGTCCCAAAAACATGCAGGACGTGGACCAGAAACCAATCTTCCTAGCCAGGTCCACCCTCCTTCTGCCTGCCTGGGGCACCAACTACTCACATACCACTCACACACCACTGAGGGTGGTGAGACCCTGGCCCAGGTTGCCCAGAGAAGCTGTGGCTGCCCCATCCCTGGAGGGGTTCAAGGCCAGGTTGGATGGGGCTTTGAAGCAACCTAGTCTGGTGGGATGTGTCCCTGCCCAGGGCAGGGTGTGGGACTCGATAATCTTTAAGGTCCCTTCCAACACGAACCATTCTATGATTCTATGAACTACAGTGCCACCATGTCACACTTTGCTCTCTCGGCCGCTCTGTCGTGAAGGAGAAGCTGCTGCTCTTTTAAATGCCCCCATTGCATTAACCCAAGGATGGCTGCAGCAGCCGCAACCCAGGCAGCGTCAGGAAGCATCTGCTGGACTAATGCATCGAAGAGTCACAGTATTATGGAATTGTCAGAGTTGGAAGGGACTTCTAGGGATCACCTAGTCCAACACCCCAGCTAAAGCAGGATTGCCCAGAGCACATCAGTCAGGACTGTATCCAAGTGGGGCTTGGAGGTCTCCAGAGAAGCCAAACTCCCAGCAAAGGACGAGTTAGATTCTGCTGCCAGCAAAATACCTGGGTTTCCCTGGGAGGAGGGCTCTCCACCCGACATGGAGGAGCATGATCACATAAATATCAGCCCTGATTGAACTGCACGGGGCATGACATTGACCACCAGGATGTAACCTTTGAATGCATCTCTTGCAAGTGATTAGCGCTGAGCACACTCCATGCCGTCCAGCCATCACTGCTGAATGATGATCAGATTAAGTCATGAGAGAGCTCACAAAGAGACGTGTGGATGCAGGACGCGGAGAGCACCAGACGGCGCTCCCCAGCCCTACCAGAAGCGAAAAGCAGCAGTGGGAGCAAGGAGAACATCAAGATTTGAGTTGGCTTAAGCGGAGCAGACCAGGCAATCACCATTCAGCAACGTTTGCTAGGGCAAATCCTGCAGATAGAGTCAGGGAAAGCTCTTCTGACAAGGCCCTCCAGCTACGGGCCTCAGCACATCAGGGAAGGTGGGCAGACAGAGAGCTGAGGAGATGAGGGCAGACGGTCAGCAAGCATCAACAGCAGCGCAAATTGGGGCCCATCAGGAAAATCTCTGCAAGAACTGGCTTCCTACAGAAAATTGCCTCTTTAACAACGGTCCCCTCTGCACAGAGAGCTTTCAGCGCTGCTCAGGAGGTCTGTTTTCAAAAATTTCACAAAAAAGCTGAGGTTTGCTGTTGGAGAGGAAGACTACTAATGTATCTCAAACCTTGCTGAGAATTTACCTAGCTGCTCAGAGGATGGGACACCAGACCCTTCCCAGGCCACCAACCCAGCATCGCTTGCATTTTCACAGAATGGTTTGGGTTGGAAAAGGACCTTAAAGATCATTCAATTCCAACCCCCCTGCCACAGGCAGGGACACCTCCCACCAGACCAGGTTGCTCAAAGCCTGGTTTCCATTTCTCTGCTCAGTCTGTGAAACTTGGCAGACACCAGACACTTCTGCAAATCCCACCCCAGCTTACCCAAGTTACGGCAAACGGTGAGCCCCATGCACCAACTGGGCTTCAAGAACCTGGAATGAGCTCGCTCAGATCACATGTCACTGCTCGCCTGGTTTCCATAAACGATTGATGGGTCCCCAGGGAGCAGAAGGGGATTTCAGAGAGAAAAACCCAGTGACAGACCTTCAGCTTGAATAATCTTCACCAGGCTGCCAGTGCCACCAGCCAAGGACCTTCTCCTAGGCTACGGGGCCACCACTAGCTCTTCCCTTGCACATTCCTCCTCGCCAGTCTCAACACCAGAATTACAGACACAAACATCCCTGGTTCCCCAGCAAATGAGGAACCGTGGGAGCTGCGGGAAGGGCACCCCACAGCAGCAACACATCCAGAAGAATCGTGTCCCCCACCCCACTCCACATCCTGGGGCACCAGCACCCAACACACACAAAATACAGCCTCGAGTCCTAAAGACATACCATTATCTAAACCCTCCACACACACACGCGCAGCACGTCGCACAGACCCCTCTTCAGTGCACATCTAGTACCAGGCTGTAGAGGGTTAAACCTTACAGCCTCAACAATAACATTTTTCACCCCAAAACAGGAGGCAGAGGGGAGGAACAATGCGCCCTCCCCGCAGCCCCACGCTCCCGTGTTCGCAGAAGTCTCACCTGAATTCTTACATAAACCGACCCGAGTCCCCGGGGGGGGGGCACGCCAGCGAAATTAAAACAACAACTAAGAAAAGGAAAACAAAACCTATGGAGAAAAGGCAAAAAAAACCAAAAAACATAAAAACTACCTCCTGCAATCCGCCGGTGCCTGGGTCAGTTGCTGTAGGTCCTGGGGAGTTTTTTGGGGGGACACCTCCGCGTCAGCAAACAATCGAGCGTCTCCGAAGGACTGCGCCCCATCTCCTGCCTCCAAACGCTCCAGCTGGCGGTCTATTTCTTAATTTATTATATTTTATTCTTATTTTTTATCTATTTTTT
>VZTM01013828.1:6931-28019 GCA_013400555.1 Jacana jacana | reverse complement strand
TTTTTTTTTCCTACAGCAGTTTGACTCAGAGGTCTGGCCAGACTCGCAGCTCTCAAATTCGTTTAATAAATCATCTCCTCACCACGCCCAGAAGCAAAAGGCAAATCTGTGTCTCCCAGGCACCTGCTGATTGGACTAACGTGCCTCTTGCTAATTACCCCGCCAGGAAGAGTAGGGCTGGAGTGACGTGTTTATGAAGATAAATATTTCAACTTCGCAGTTAGCACTGCCAACTCGTTCCAGCCAGAGAGTCTCTCAAGTTGATTCCAGGAGAAAATGCCTCGATGATTAAATTTTATTTTTTTTTTTTTTTAATTTTTTTTTTTTTTTTTTAAAAGGCTATGAAATTTTATTTTTTGGNAAAAGGCTATGAAATATTAATTTTTGGTGAAATACGTAGCGTGTCTTTCAGGCGCAATTAGGAGCTGCCGGTGGAAGGGAGAAAAGGGATTTTTTTTAAAAAAAAAACAAGCTCGCTGGTGAAGCCCAGGGAAAGGATTGGGAGTGTTTTCTCCCCTCGGCAGAGGGAATGCAGCGCTCTGCCCTATCTAATCTCACTATAGCAACGAGGAGACCTTGGCAACCCCGATCTTTACAGTTATTAAGACGGGAGCGGGAAGTGTCAGGAGCGCGGCGCAGAGGGATGCTCGGCCGAGGAGCTGACCCGCTTCCTACCCGGCAAAGAAAGCGCTCCGTGGCATTCCAGGGGCGATGGAGGGTCTGCCAAGCTCTTGGATGGGTGCTAGTCCAAGGCTGGCCACCCCCCCCCGCCCCCAAACTTTCTTGTTATTGNGATAGAAGGAGAGGGAATGGCTGCAAGCTGCAGCAGGGTAGGGTTAGGCTGGACATTAGGAAAAAGGTTTTCACAGAGAGAGTGGTCAGTCAGTGGAATCAGCTGCCCAGGGAGGTGGTGGAGTCACCATCCCTGACTGTGTTTCAGAGTAGATTAGATGTGGTGTTGAGGGATCTGGTGTAGGGGAGAACTTGTAGAGTGGGGCTGATGGTTGGACTTGACGATCCCAAGGGTCTCTTCCAACCTAAATGATTCTATGATTCTATGATCCTTGTGATGCCTTTTTTGGGAGAGAGGTGTGCCAAGGAGGAGAACGTGCATCTCCCTACCGCACCCGCTGCTTGGACCTCTTGGAGCAGGTACAGCGGAGGCCACAAAAATGGTCAGGGGGATGGAACACCTCTGCTGTGAGGACAGGCTGAGTGAGTTGGGGTTGTTCAGCCTGGAGAAGTCTCCAGGGAGACCTCATCATAGTGTCCTTCCAGTACTTAAAGAGGGGCTAGAAGAAAGAGGGGGAAAGAATTTTTAGTAGGGCCTGTTGTGATAGGACAAGGGGTAATGTTTTTAAAACCAAAAAGGGGAGATTTTAGATTGAGATATTTGGAAGAAACTCTTTACTCTGAGGATGGTGAGACACTGACCCAGGTTGCCCAGAGAGGTGGGAGATGCCCCATCCCTGGAAACATTACAGGTGAGGCTGGACAAGACTCTGAGCAACCTGATCCGTGAGGCTGGACAAGACTCTGAGCAACCTGATCCAGCTGAAGATGTCCCTGCTCAGGGCAGCAGGGGGTGGACTAGATGACCTTTAAAGTCCCCTCTGGCCCAAACAATTCTGTGATTCCCCAAAGTCCCAAGAAGAAGAGGCTGCTTGTGGGACCAGGGTCCAAGTCTGCAGCTGGCTGCTCCCCCTTAGCCCCCCTGATCTCATCCTCAGCTTTGACCATAAGGATGTGCTCAGATGGGAAAGGGACAAGAAGGCTCCTCTACCACCACCACCCAACCTGGGGCTGCCAGCAACCTGCGCTGCTGCCATCCCAGCACCTCTGGAGATCGCTCGCTCACTCTCGGCTCTCACCAAGATGACTCACCCACAAATGCAAAGGTGCAGAGCCCTCAGATCAGCTTGTTGCAAAATACTACATCTTGGTGACTGCCTGGCCCAGAGCCTGGTCCTGGGCTCCTAAAAAGCAAGGACAGCACCAGAGATAACCTGGCTGCCACCAATAACTGCCCATAGCTTGGTCCCACCTGGCTCAGAGCAGTTTCCTGTGAGACTTCTCCCCTGTTCAGAGGGACAGTTCATTAAGACCTCCTTAACACCTCTGCACCACCCTATAAAAGGGGACTTTAAGCTCCTAGGATCTCCAAAACCAGACCCTGCAACTCACAGACCAGCACTGAATATCTCCCACCTGCTCTGCTCCACCATCAACCGTGATTACCAGAACCAGGATCACATTCCTTCCACTGCTCCCTCCATGATCATGGTTTCCACACAAACTCGGCTGTTTCTCTCCTTCCACCACCTGAGTCAGACCAAAGAAGTTTCTCCACCACACTGTCCCACAACCTAACCCTAATGTATGTGCATGTCCCCAGCCCACAGCAGCCAGGAGTACCCTTTGCTGCCCTTTACTACCTTAGGAGCACGCTACTTTCTGCTCCCCATCACAAGCTTCCTCGCCACCAAAGTTCCCAGCTGACTTCCAACCACAATCCTCGTGATCCCAGCTTTACCTCCTCCAGGGCTTTACCACCATTACAATACAAAAGCAGGCAACTGGGCCAATTCCATAGGTAATTAGATGCTGCTGGTCATTTTTTCTTCTGAAGAAGCACTCTGTTGGGTGGGCATTGTCCAGCCAACACCTTTGATAGACAGCCTGATGCTGGGTACCAGTGCAGCCCAGTAGAAATGTAGCATTGTCCTCAGAGCTCTTGCTCCCACAGTCCTTGGAGGCAATTAAACAATAGCCCTGGAAACATAAATCCTTCAGCAGATGGAAGAAAAGCTGCCAAGAAGGTTTAGAAAACCTGGTACCTTTGGACCATGGAGAGCAGAAGGTATACAGCATTTAAACACCATTATGAATGAAGAAACAGCCAGAAAAGAGGTTAGATCAGATAAAGCAACCCTGATTCTGCTCAAGAAGGGAGATGGTGTAGAAAACTTAAATATATGACCCCCTACCCTTACCTAGGTAGCTCTTCAGACGGTGCCTGTGGGCCAAGCTCCACAGAGCTCTGCTGACAGCCTCCCGACACGGGCTGGACCCGAGCGCCTGGGACTCTTCTGAGTGTTTGTCAGAGGTTTTGCTGTCTCTTAGGTTTTGGTTTTGACTGGTCTGGAAAGTACCTTGATCAGAGCTCACTGTGCCCTTTAGTGCACATTAAGACAGAGGTATCGGAGACAAATGTCAAAATTTTAATAACAGGCTAGATCCTCAGCTGGTCAAAAAAGCAGCACCTCGCCACCCTCCCCCTGTCCCTTCTGTCCAGGCAGGGATCACGGTTAACAGCACAGGGGAAGCCCCACTGCCTGCTGTCCCAGCAGTGGGATTCCAGGAGGGCTGGCAGGTAGTAGTACAGCCGTGGTGAGTACATCAAAATACAGCGAGACAGTGTGTCATCCTAAAGAGCCCGTTTCAGCCTCAGACACCCCTCAGCGTTAGATACCGGGAGGCTCTTTATCTTGTCACCGGTGACTAAGAGCATCCATGGCATGACGGTGCCACAAAAATACAGGTGATGGAAAATGGCCCTTTTCCAAGGAGGAATGGATCTTTTATTACGGTCTGTTTACCTCCTCCATTACTAAAGAGAAAGCCACGAAGCATGCGATCCTTTTAGGTTCCCTGAATCCACTTAGATTTTATCTCTGGAGACGGAGCTTTCCAGGAATGAAATAGCTGCAAGACACAACGTGGGTGAAACGAAATCAAACGGAGAGTCTCCAACATGAAAGGCAAACTAAGAGGATGACAGCACTAGTTATACGGAAGGAGAAATAAGGAGGAAAGGAAATTAAAAGCAATTAAAGGGAATTAATTAGAAGGTATGATGGAGCTCTGAAAGAGGAAAAACAGCTATGCAGAGTTCACTAAATACCCCAAACTTTTAATTGTCGCACTTGGAACTGCAAGCCCTGGAGGTTCAAAACCCCTGTGGCAGTTTCCAAAAAAAAAATTCCCATGGCTTAAACAAATCACTTCTTTGCCTCTAAGTCTGCATGGCAGACATGTTTCTGAGCTTCTCCTTCAAACCATGATGGCAGGAGCACATCTCCCTCTCCCCTTCATTCCACCAGCTGAAGAGGACAACCCCCACCAAGACCTGACGCCAGGAGTTGGGGCTTCAAGGAGGGTGTTGATGCTGTTGTCCCAGGCCTTGGGATGAGCTGTTTGCACCTACCCAGTGATTTTGGTAGGGTTTTCAAGGGGCCCTGGGGGTGGTGGGGCCACTGTCTGCACTTGAAGTCACCAGGATGAGACCATGTGCTGGGTCAGTTGTGAAGATGAGGAGATGACTATTGGCTGGAGAATCTCGCCTTTCATCAAAATCCAGTGCCTGCATTTCCCACTAAAATCTAACAGTCCTTCTCACAGAATCACAGAATGGTCTGGGCTGGAACAGACCTTAAAGACCACCCAGTTCCAATGCCCCTGCCATGGGCAGGGACTCCTTCCCCTGGAACCAGGTTGCTCAAAACCCCATCCAACCTGGCCTTGAACCCCTCCAGGGACGGGGCAGCCACAGCTTCTCTGGGCAACCTGAGCCAGGGTATCACCACCCTCACAGCAATTTCTTCCTCAGATCTTATCTCAAACTCCCCTCTTTCAGTTTAAAATCTGCTCATCATTCCTGGTATCTGAACTGGAATGAGGATCTAAATGAAAACATTACCATGAAAACGGCTGCAGAGAGCAGGAGCCCCTGGTCTCTCCAGGTCTTCCCTTTGCCAACTGCCTTGGCTTTACCCATGAGAAGTAAGGAAGTCCCCTATGGAGATCAAACCGCCCTTTATTAAGGGAATAGTGTTGATGGCTGGGAGGAATGAGAAGAGGTCATAAAAAAAGCAGGCAGACAGTGTTTGTCTTGGCCTCCTGGATATGTATTATTTTCCTGGGATGCAAGCTCCGGCCCAGAGCTGAAGGCAAGGATGCACAAAAACCAGGGACGGGGCTGCCTTGCCAACGTGTGGCTTCTTTCGGAAGAAACTCCTCACCCAGCGTTTCTGTGCAGGAAGGAGATGGGGCAGAAAAGCCAGAGCTGCTGGAGGGTGCTTGGAAACCAAAGGCCAAAACCTTCAAGGTTGGGGTCCATGCAGTGCCTCCAAAAAATATCCATATGGGGAGATGGCATCTCCTTACTCCCACATTCTCCATCCACAGGTTCCATATGCTCTACAAAACAGGTCCCATATAGATATAGGGAAGGCCCCACCTCCATCCCCTGCACCAGCAGCAGCCCTGCTGCCCCCTCTGCAACTCCACCACTGCTGAGGCCGCCTCTTCAGAGAGCCACAAAGCCTTGATTGTGTTTAATTAAGTGACCACACGCTGATTTACACAACAATCACCCTGTTTCCAAACAGGCAGGCTTCAAGCAGCTCGCCCCGACAGAACCACGCTGTTACTATGAAGAAAGGCAGAACTTCATTATCAGTTACTGATTACAATTCAGGAAATTCAGGATTTTAAAAATGCCTTCTTTTTTTTTAAGTTTTGGTGGGAGGATTTGGGGTTGTTTTTTTTTTTGGTTTTGTTTGTTTGCTTGGTTTTTTTTTTAAAAGGCACAGCTAAAATGACGTGAAAAACTACTCATTTTCAGCCCAAGCCAGGGAGGAATTTTTTAATATAATTTTTTTTTTTTGCTTGAAAGACAGACTGTTTCATGCTTTGAAGTTAATTATAACTACTTTGCTTTATACATCACTTGCTCAGGAAGTTACGAGCCTTCCAGATCTCCTTGGTTTATTCGGTACCGAGACAGACCAAGGTTTGAAAGTCAGGGCTGTCACAGCCCCGGCTTCCATGAGGAAGATTAATCTTCCCCCAGGATGCAGCGATGGGAAGGTCTGAATCACAGGGTTGGATCCTGCTGCCGCTTACACGGCCTTGAGAGAAGTGCATGCAGATGAGGAACAGCAAACCTGGGCTGGTGAGCATCAAACCTGGGGATGAGAGCTGGAGCATCAAACCCATGGGACCTGATGGGAGCGAGGCAGTAGAAAAACAGCTCTCTGGGACATTTCAGCAGGGTATTTATGCCCTGTGGTGGCAAATCAGAGCCTTCTCCAGGTCTGCCAGGCACAGGGGCAAGTCAATAACTGTTTAACAGCAGTAATCAATGATTGGAGAAGTCATCAAGGCATCTACCAGTGGCCATGCCTATGTGGTGGCATGGGAAAGCTACTGGTTCTTCGGGACACTCACAGAGACCCACTGCTGCTCGGAGGTGCGACAAAGCACACATGGCCACCTCCATCCCTAAATCAGGGGAATCTCCCAGTTCCTCAGTTCTACACAAGCTCAAATAATGAAGAGGTGAAGGAACCATCCCACGGCAAACACCAAGCTCTGCTGAGGCAAGCACTTTGCAAACAAGCCCCTGCCAACAGCCTGCATCTCCTTCTTTTCCACCCTCCCCACTCACCCTCCATCCATAGGAACAATATAATTTTGTTTTGGGCTTTTAATTCAAAGAGAAGAGCGTGTAACATGTTGAAATCAGGGTCGTGCCATCCTTCCTGAGCATTGTACTGAGAACACAGGCAGCACCTACGTGGGGCAAAGACACTCGAGCTGCTGGATAATAGGCCAATTCAAAGCAAACTCTGAAGAGTCACCAGGTAGCTCTTAGATACTCCTACACACGCAGACACCAAAGGGACAGAAGAAGAGGCTTGGCAGATGACGAACTGGGACTCCTCTGAACGATGGGCTGCACTTCTGGTGGAGTTGGTACTTGGAGACATCAGAGTGCAAAGCTCCTGCCCAGCTCTGTTGCCTGTGACTTGACAGCAGATAAAAACTGAGAGCAGGTTTTCTACTGGTGGGTTTTCTAGGTGCACCTCCAAGTCAGAGGACTTTGGGCCACAAAGATGCTGGAGCACCTCTACTATGAAGACAGGCTGAGAGAGCTGGTGGTGTTCAGCCTGGAGAAGAGGAGGATCTGAGGAGATCTTAGAGCCTCTTCCAGTCCCTAAAAGGGGCTCCAGGAAAGATGGGAAGGGACTCTTGATCTGGAAGGGGAACAACAGGTCGAGGGGTAGTGGCTTCAAACTGAAAGAGGGGAGATTGAGATGAGACCTCAGGAAGAACATCTTTGGTGTGAGGATGGTGAGACCCTGGCCCAGGCTGCCCAGAGAAGCTGTGGCTGCCCCATCCCTGGAGGGGTTCAAGGCCAGGTTGGATGGGGCTTTGAGCAACCTGGTTTCAGTGGGAGATGTCCCTGCTCAGGGCAGGGGGTGGAACTCAATTTTTAAGGTTCCTTCCAACCCAAACCACTCTATGACTCTATGACTTTATAGCGAAGGCCAAGATGAAAACTAGTAAGAGAATCACAGGTGGTGAGGTTCTGCTTTCAAGCAGGAAGAGCATCACCACCACACCACCTGGCCTTGAACCACACATGGAACGAGCTGGTGCTCTTCAACCAGCTTCAGGCCACTGCAATGTGGTTTCAGGGGATCACAGAATCCCAGAATCTCAGGGATTGGAAGGGACCTTGAAAGATCATCCAGTCCAATCCCCCTGCTGGAGCAGGAACACCCAGAGCAGGTCACGCAGGAACGCCTCCAGGCGAGTTTTGAATCTCTCCAGAGGAGACTCCACACCCTCCCTGGGCAGCCTCTTCCAGTGTTCCCTCACCCTCACTATAAAGAAGTTTTTCCTCATATTTCAGTGGAACCTCCTCTGTTCCAGCTTGCACCCAGTGCCCCTTGTCCTGTCATTGGACGTCACTGAGAAGAGCCTGGCTCTGTCCTCCTGACAGTCACCCTTTACATGTTTATAGACATTAAGGAGGTTACCCCTCAGTCTCTTCTCCAAGCTGAAGAGATGCAGCTCCCTCAGTCTTTCCTCCTATGGGAGATGCTCCACTCCCTTCATCATCTTGGTAGCCCTGCCTTGGACTCTCAAGCAGTTCCCTGTCCCTCTTGAACTGAGGGGCCCAGAACTGGACACAATATTCCAGATGTGCCAGTTTCAGTGGGGTTTTTCTGCTTGCCAAGCGAGGCTGCTTTGTGAATTAGCTTGTCTCCTCTGGGAACCCAGGTCAGGAACCCACAAGTTACAATTCAACTGCATCTGCAGTAACCATGGCTGATTTCAGAAAGTGTGGGGAGATCCTGCTGTTTAGTTTGGGGAACCTGCAATGAATTAACATTATTTTTTTCCTTAGAAAAGCAGCAGAATTCAGCTTAGAAACTAAAAGGCAGCAGCTGATCAGCGATTAGCATACACTTTCCACTGCATGAGGCCACCACCCACAAAATAACTCTAAACCTTTTTTTTTTTAAAAAAAAACCAAACAAACCAAACAACCACCTTTTTTTTTTTTTTTTTTCCTAAAAGAAAAAGAAAAGGCACAGTCTCTACAAAATTATTCTGCCTCCGGGCTCCACTGAGTGTGCAGCGCCCCGCGTTTGTTTCCCAGCTGAGACAATTGCAAGTTAAGCGCTGGCTGGTGTTGTTACTGCTGCAGAGGTTGTGCCACTAAATAATTCAGTGACCAATTACTGTTTAACAGCATCGCTCCCCATCATTTGAGCAGCGATCCGGCATCCAGGCCGGGAGACTCCAGCAAAAGGGAGGTTGCCAGGAGCCTGGGTTTGATGTGAAGACATCGACTCGTGCACTTCTTCCGTGTAATATGTGACTTACCCACTGGAAGACAAGGTATATGGCGTGTGTTACCACATGCTAAGTGAGGGCTGTAATGAATCACTGCTTGCCTGTGGGTCACCCCCTCAACCACCACCAAAGCAAACTGGTCAGGGCAGAAGGTCCTGCCCATGGGATGGTTCCTTGGTGCAATATGCTGCTGATGGGCTCAGGAAAACCAGACAGCAGGACAGCCTCTGTGCCCAGGCCAGCAAATCTGGATTTCTCCCCCATCACCAAAAGTTATGGGGCACCACCATATTTGATGCCTTCACCATCAACCAAGCCAGCTCTCCAGCGAGGGCAACCACTGCTCTCCAGGTCCGCCTCTGCGTCTGGATTGGGACCTAGAAAATATGCAGCTGCTCTGGGTTTTAAAGACTCATTGATACACAGCATGCACGACCAGCTGCCCTCTTGGCCATGAGACAGGAGCTCATTGCAGGGCTCGAGCTGATCTGCTCCATGCGGGCCACCACCAGAGCTCACCCAGCCCACCTCCATCCCCGCGGCCTGGCGGAGAAACACGCCTGGCTTTTAAAGATACCCCTGCTGCCTCCTCAGCTCCTTGGTTGTGTGGCTTTAAAGCTCTCTTCTGCGCAGCTATAAAAGGGTGTGAGAAAACTTGGAAAGGAAACCCTGGGTGGTACAGACGACTGGAACAAGGAGCAATCTGTGCCCAGGGCAGGGGAGGGGGTGGCAGGGCCCACACGGTGCCAGGCTGAATAGCTGCCGGGGAGGAAATGACACACACCGCACTATCCTGCTTTTGTCCAGGGGCAAGACCAAAACGCTCCAGAAAAGAGGGGAAAAAAAAACAAACCACGCCACAAAAAAGGGATTATTCTGCCTTGAGCTGCTCCCCCCTCGCCCCTTCCCACCGCCTCCGTATCCTCACTCCTACAGACCATGGGCCATCGCGGCCCGAGCAGCATCTGGATCGGCTTAGCATCAGGCGTGTGTTTTCATGCTTCCCCAGGTTTCCCCCTGCTTGTTGCTTTTTCACTGAGGAACCATGGCCACCGAGCCAGCAGGCCTGGGGTTTGGCTGGCCAGCAAAGCCAGGGCACGCGAACACCCCACTCCGCTGCTCCTGGCAGGGAGAAGCAGGCAGTGCCCTCCTGCACTGTCACAGAATCACAGAACGATACCGATTTGGATGGGACTTGTGGAGATCATCTCATCCTAGCCCCTGCCAAAGCAGGTCCTCCTAGAGTAGGCTGCACAGGAACGTGTCCAGGAAGGGTCTGAATGTCTCCAGAGAAGGAAACTACCGCCTCTCTGGGCAGCCTCTGCCAGGGCTCTGCCACCCTCACAGCAAAGAAGTTCCTCCTCATTTTGAGATGGAACTTCCCATGTTCAAGTCTGTGCCCATTCCCTCTTCTCCTGCGCCTGGGCACCACTGAAAAAAGCCTGGCCATATCCTCCTGACACCCACCCTTGAAGTATTTCTAATTGTTGATCAGATCACCCTCAGTCTTCTCTTCTCCAGACTAAAAAGACCCAAGTACCTCAACATTCCCTCATCAGAAAGGGCTCCAGGCCCCTCATCATCTTTGTGGTCCTCTGCTGTACCTTCCCCAGCAGTTCCCTCTCTTCCCTGAACTGGTGTGCCAAGAACTGGACACAGTGTTCCAGATAGGGCCTCACCAGGGCAGAGTAGAGGGGCAGGATAACCTCCCTCCATCTGCTAGCCACGCTCTTCTTGATGGACCCCAGGATGCCATTGGCCTTCTTGGCCATGAGGGCACAGTGCTGGCTCATGGTCATCCTGTTTCCCTCAGGACTCCCAGGTCTTTTTCCTCAGAGCTGCTCTCCAGCAGGTCAGCCCCCAACCTGTACTGGTGCAGAACATTAGTCCTTACACGAGGTACCACCAAACACGCTGGCCATGGTGTCCATGCTGGTGGTTCTCCCTGAGTTTCCAAAGGAGTTCCAGCTGCTCTCACTCCAAAAATAAAGTCTGAAAAACCTTTCAACCTTATTATTCCAAAGAAAAGTTCAAAAACTTCATGTTCTCCATGTCTGGTCATAAGTCTACTCTTACCTCTGCTGCACCCCACTTTCAGGGATATCCTCTCCTGCTCCCCCTATTTCAGACACATTTCCACCACATCGGCCTCATGCTGTAGAGATTCCCCAGAGTCTGACACCAGGATAATCCCCTCCCCTCCTGCCCCTGTCTCCTCTCCTCCCTCTCCACAGCTGAGGCTCATCCTCTAGCCTCCTCCAAGACACATCCTTTCTCCTGCAGCTCATGAACCATCTCCCACATACCCACTCACTCTTTTAAGCCCCACCCCACGGTATCACACATTTTTTCCTTATCTCTCCTTTTCCTGTTGTTTTGGTATCTTACCCATTTTGTCCTCCCTTGTAAGGAGACAAGAACTTGCGTTTTATTCCTCACCCAAAACTATCTCCATGTCTGAGCCACCATCCACTCTGTTCTTCAGACATAATGAAAACAAGGTAGGTACAAATGCCATTTTCTTATAAATTAAGGTTAAGAATTCTTATAAATTAAGATTAAGGTTCCTGAAAGGTACCAAAAATCTCTATTGCTGTGGGATGGTATCTCCTATTTAGAAGAAAAACCCACAGGAACCCCAACTAAACAACTCTCCATAGACACAAGTTCTCCTTCTACATCCCACAGGCAATTTAAAAGGACTTGGGTAAGACTAAGGTAAAAGATGGATTGGGGGTGTGTGGTAATCAGGGGAGGGTGAACATTGTGGGACTAATACACTCTGGTAGGACTTCAAGAGGTCTTCAAAAAAGCCAATAAGCGAAAGCCAACTTGCCAGCAGAAGAAACCTTATCAGACAGGAAGGCAATCTCAGCTGGCATTCCTCTGTGGAATTAATGGAGGAGTTGGAGGTACAGTGAGGAGAATTAGGCTGACCAGAGTGAGAAGGTCTCCCCTCAGCCTCCTTTTCTCCAGGCTGAACACCCCCAGCTCCCTCAGCCGCTGCACACAAGACTTGTGCTCCAGACTCCTCACCAGCTCCGTTGCTTTCTCTGGACATGCTCCAGCAGCTCAATGTCTTTCTTGTCATGAGGGGCCTAAAACTGGACACAGCACTTTCCTATAGTGAGTGGCCCAAGGGCCAGAACCTCACATAAACATGATGGCAGAGGCAAGGCTTCTGTAAGATGGAGTGGGTTCCCACAGTTTATGCTCCCTGAGCCACAGGCTTCCTGTCCACACTGCTAGCTGGTGTCTGCATGTAGACTGAGCTGGATCACACTTGGCCTCATGCAGGCTGGACCTAACCCAGACTGAATCACAGACTGGTTAGAGTTGGAAGGGACCTTGAAGATCATCTCATTCCAACCTCCTTGCCCAGGTCAGGGTCACCTCCTACCAGACCAGCTTGTTCAAAGTCCATCCAACCCGGCTTTGGGTTCATCTCCAGGGATGGGGCAGCCACGGCTTCTCTGGGCAACCTGGGCCAGAGTCTCACCATCCTCACAGTAAAGAACTTCTTCCTGAGGTCTCATCTCAATCTCCCCTCTTTCAGTTTGAAGCCGTTACCCCTCATCCTATAGCTCCACACCCTCATACGTGTCGAACACCACAGTGCCCCTTCAGCCCAAAGCAGTGCTAAGCCCAGCTCAGGGTCACCTCTCCCTCTATAGACATCAATGCTCCTCTGCCTGTCCCAACCATAAAACCCTCTGCTCACCCCACAACTGGATGGGGCCCTCGGTGCTAGTAGCCACAAAGAAAATTAAGAATTACAAAATCAAGAACATCAACTGCCGCAGACATGTCTAAGTCACAGAATCACATAGAATCACAGAATGGTATGGGGTTGGAAGGGACCGATCATCTAGTCCAAGCCCCTGCCAAAGCAGGTCCACCCAGAGCAAGTTGCACAGGGAGTTGTCCAGGCAGGTTTTGAATGTCTCCAGAGATGGAGATTCCACCACCTCTCTGGGCAGCCCCTTCCAGGGCCCCAGAACTCAAAGGAAAGAAGTTCCTCACCATGTTTAGATGAAACTTCTATGTTCAAGTTTGTGTCCATTTCTTCTTGTCCTGTTTTTCTTCTTCTGCGTGTCAGAGCTTCCTCCTCTTTAAGGCACTTTTACCTCTGCTCCTTGACACAGGATGGGGCTGTCCCTCCATTGTATGGAAAAAAGAGACCATGGCACCTCCTCCACGCCATTGGTCACCATCCCATCCATGTCTGCCCCCAGCTCTGGCTCTCAGAGCCACCCAGCAGCACCAGGAAGCCTACAGCTACACGTGGCTGCAGCTCCCTGTTAACAGGAATGGCAATGCTATGTCCAAGCAACCTTCCCCATGCACAGAAGATGCCTGCAGGACAGCAGGACACCCTGCCTCGGTTCCTCCGGGCACCTGCTAAAACCCAAAGCTTTCCCTTTTAAACCAGGATTTGTAACATTTCATGTCAAAACAATAAAAAAAGGCAAAGCTAGCTCTCCGTCCCCATCCTCAGTTTAATAGAAAAGGGAAGACCCTGGGCTTTCCCAAACTGGGCAGAGTTCAGTGATGGAAAAGGTCTGGGTGGTTTTTTTTTTCCCCATTTTATCCATTTAATGTGAAATTTCACCACTGCTCCCATCACCACCAGCAAAGCAGAGGGTGGGCTGGGGAGCAAGAAGGTGGTCTGGGGATTAGAGGGTGCCTTTGTCAGGTCCAACAGCCTCAGCAAGATACAGCCCTTTTGCACACCAAAACCAGAGGAAGAAGAGGGTCAGAAATAGGGCAGATGCCTCAGGTAAGATCACGCCAGCCTGTACAAGGTCACCTAACTGAGGTTGCCTCAGCAAGGTGAACCCCAAAGTGAAGACTGAAGATCTGCCACTTCCACACAGATCTCAGCTGAGAAGGGCTGCAAACCTCCCCCACAGGGCTCTGCAGACCTCAGCCTGGATTAAGAATTCCCTTTTCCTTCTTCCCTCCCTGAAGACTCATCTTGAGTACCTCCAGCTCCAAAGAAGAACAAAAGCTGATGGCTGTCCCTCTAGAAAAGAGCAGCCAGCAGAGACACCAGCACTACCCCCTTCCCAAACCCCATCGCACGCCAAAGCCACCCACCACAATCCTCCTGCTATCCATCCACATACACCCAAGAAAAGCTCCTCCATGGAGATATGCCACTCCCTTTATGCTCCTAGTGAATTATTACTGATAACCTTTAGACACAGCTGGTTGGCCAACATGCCATGCCTGCAGCAGAGCCCCCTTTCCTTCAGCTGCTGAAGGATTTGACCTGGTGGTGGGTGAGCAACCACCTGGAGTACTGTGTCCAGCTCTGGAGTACTCAGCACTGGAAGGACATGGGCCTGTTGGAATCAGTCCAGTGAAGGGTCACAAAGATTAACAGAGGGCTGGAGCCCCTCTCCTATGTAGAAAGGCTGAGAGAGTTGAGGGTATTCAACCTGGAGCAGAGAAGGCTCCAGGGAGACCTTAGAGCCCCTTCCAGTCCCTAAAATGGGCTGCTGAAAAGGTGGGGAGGGACTCTTGATCAGGGAGGAGAGCTATAGGATGAAGAGGAAGGGTTTTAAAACTGGAAGATTGAGATGACATCTGAGGAAGAAATTTTTTGCTGTGAGGGTGATGAGACCCTGGCCCAGGTTGCCCAGAGAAGCTGTGACTTCCCCATCCCTGGAGGGGTTTAAGGCCAGGTTGGAGGGGGCTTTGAGCAACCTGGTTCCAGTGGGAGGAGTCCCTGCCCATGGCAGGGGCATTGGAACTGGGTGGTCTTTAAGGTCCCTTCCAACATAAACCATTCTTATTCCATGAATCTAGATGATGAGCTTCAGCTGTGGGGAGGGAGGAGGAGAGCCCAAAGATAAGTGAGAAGAGGTTCACCTTGGTGCTGGATTCTGGGGAAGCCCCACAGCATGAGGCCAATATGATGAAGAGATGCCCAAGATGGGGCAGCAGGAGAGGACATGCCAGAGCATGGCATGCAGCAAGGGGGGAAGATTTAGCCCTACAGGTCTTCTCAGTCACCTGGGTGCCCCCTGGGACTTGAGTCACTAGACACTCATCAGCCACCTCAGCCACCCAAGGCACCACCAGCCCTGGGGCCAGCACAATGCGGGGAGCCCTGGCGAAGCATCGAAAGGCTGTGTGGAGCCGCTTGCTTCAGATTGCACTGTCTGAATGTTTGCATATTTGGAAAGACATAAAAACATCCCATAATAGTAACAAAAATAGTTTAAGATCAAAAGAGAAGTGCAACTGCAACTATTTTGGACTGGCGCATCCCATGGCTGAACCCACCATTGGTGACTGCCAAAACCCACAAAGATGTCCCCATCCCCAGGAGCTCACGGTGGAGCATGAGAAGAGGCAGAGCCTGCATGGAAAAGGTGCCCAGCAGCGGTATGCAAAAAAAAAAAAAAAGGAAAAAAGAAAAAAATCAAGTGTTTTGTGTGTGGTTTTTTTACAGGCCACACCTGCTCAATGCCCACCCACTGGTTTCCCTCCAGACTCACCCGAACACTCACCACTTGCAAGACGCTTCCCAAGGAGGATCCACTTTGCTGAGAAAAAAGAATGGAGCCCCAGGCAAAAATTAGCTTTTTCAGTCTCCCAAAATAGGCAATTATCTCTTGCAAAACTATGTACTTCTAAAATACAGGAGAGGCAATATTAAGCTTTACTAAAATGGCGCCTTTAAAGTACAAATTGTTACAACATGGTGAAAATTACACGAGGGATTTGCAGCCGCAGAAAACTGGGACTACTTCTGATTTTATAGTTTCCAGGCAAACCAGGCTCCAACAGAGAAGATCTTAAAAAAAATCACAGCTGTATTACATACAGCACCCCATTTCTAGATGAGTTTAGAGGGGTTGCAAGTGAACTGCTTCGCCCATCCTCCTGAAGCCCCCATAGACAGGCTCTAAGTATGACTGAGCAACCAAGGTATACCGGTAATGGATGTAAAATGTAAACCAAACTGCAATGCATACCTAATATATGGCGGTGTGATGTGGCTACAAAACATTCTTGAGGTTTATTTGGGACTGCCTAAGGAAGAAAACCCCCATGTTCCTCCCTGCTTGGCATGCCAGGTGAACATCAGAAACCTCTCCGTTGCCCACCATCAATACACATAGCTATTAAGCAGAGGAGATGCAGACAGAGATAAGGGAACATTTCTGGAGATCTCCAGGGCAGCCCTTGTATAAAGGCACAAGCTTCGGGATGCAAGGAACTGAAAGGCAAAACAGAGACCTGAGATTTACATCCCAGAACAGGCTCCGGAGCGTGAAGCAATAACGGTGGTTCCGGAGAACACAAGGCAGCAAACGGCGTCTGATGTGACTTCTTCAGACAGGCAAAGCAGGCAGGGATGAAGCAGGCACAGGTCTATGCAGATTCCAGCCCATGACACACTCGGCAGAGATTTAAAAGCCTAAGCCCTTTCTAAAGAACAGCAAAGAAAAAGCCCCCTTGGTCATTATTTCATGTATTTTTTTTAAACGAAAAGGAAAGAAACCCAGCAGCATCTCCGACAGCAGTTTCAGGGATGCCCCTCCTGCGTGTCTGCTCTCCCCCAACACCATCAAAAGAACCAGCAGTTTTCCCAGGGCAGGGAAGGAGGCAGCTCTGGAAATCCCATGGAAAAATGGATTCCCTCTCGTAGGCCGGAGCGTGTCACACCCTCCCTCCACTTGTCCGGCCGCCAGGATCACCAGCATGGCCTCATCCAGGACCAAGAGCTGGCATGAAGCCACCACCCCAGCATTTTGCAGGAAACCCTGCGCATAAATAAATGCCTGCACAAAATGAATGCAAAATTATGCAGCTAATTTGCATGGGTAATTACTATGAATTAGTATGCAATTGGCCAATTAGATTCCCTTCTTGCATGCATGCAGTTTCTCAATTCAGGCCTCATCATGGAGCGATGTCCTGGTTTGATAAGCAGTCCAGCCAATGGGCTGTCTCCAGGTCCCATTCCGAAACCTCAAGATCATCAGAGAATCATAGAATGCTTTGGGTTGGAAAGGACCTTTAAAGGTCATCTAGTCCAACCTCACTGACATGAGCAGGGACGCATTCAACTAAACCAGGCTGCTCAGAGCCCCATCCCATCCAGCCTCACCTGGGATGTTTCCAGGGATGGGGCATCTACTACCTCTCTGGGCAATCTATTCTAGTTCCTCTATGGGTTCCCATCAGAAGTACAGGCTACAAACATTCACTGATCCCAGATTTCAGAAAAATCACAGGATTTTATCTATAGCGTACCTCCGAGATGAGCTAACCTCACCTCAACCCAAAGAGCAGAGCCTCATGAAGCCTAGGTGTGATATTTGAGCTAAAGCTGGTTTTTCATTAAGACACCCAATCCTTAACTAAAAGTGATGGAGAATCCAACCTAACCCTATACAAGCATGTCAGCAGCCTGCCTGGAAGTTCTTATGATGTTTGGCACATCCAGTTAAAAGACACAACAGAAATGCTTTTACTTCTCATTCACAAGTCAAGGACTGAGAGGAAGCCATCCCCAGTAAGTTGGTGCCATTTCCACCAACTTGGAGGCAGCACATTTCTTCAACTCCTTTTTCACCTCTAGAGACAATCTGGAAGAGTCCAACCAGAGAAGAAATAATGAAGGAGAAGAACCTCTCAACAAGTCTGGTTTGAAGCCGCCCCCATTGGAAGAGTTGAGCTGCACGGATTCAGGGTAACACAGAGCCAGACAGGGGGCTTGACCCTGATCCTCACCCTTCCCCAGGTCCTCTCTTGTGACTTGGGACCCAAGGACAAGCAGCCACTCCTCCAGATGGAGCTTCTTCACCTCCGGTGACTGGAGATTTGGAGTTCATCACAGAGAGAAGAGCCCAGGGAGCTGTGAGCCCATTTTGGGGAGCCTGATGGCAGCAGTGGGAACAGGCCTATGCTGGACACCCATGGCCACGTGGCTTTTTCCTATTCCTGCAGAGAATGGCAGGGAGGAGAAGGAGGAGGAGGACAGGAGCATATGGGGAATGACCATGTCCCATTAACAGCACTGGTGCTGCCAAGCAACAGGGAGGCACCACCGAGAGACCATGAGCATGAGACCACCAGGGAAGGTGGCCAAGAGGAGGCTCCAAACCAGACAGGGGTCAACACCTATGTATCTACCTGTGGCTCCTCCACCCAAAATCAAGCTTCCAAGGTCCATCTCATGAAGGATGCTCATAGAGAAAGACCACCTATGAAGGTGAGGATGTCCATGATCATGGCGCCAAGGAAGGCAACACCACCCTGTGTTGGGTGGAGTGAAGAGGAGCATTAATCCTGCCACCAGCACTCCAATCCCCCACCTTTGCTCCCCACACCTCGGCCCCCTTTATCCGGCACCCCTAGGCAGCAACAATGGAAAGTTAGTGCAGATTTCCCCTCCAAAGCTGTGTTAATTCTTGCCAAAACAGAGGAAACTCACTGAAGACTGGAAGGTGACTTTAATTTCCTCCTCTGGTTTTTCTTGGCGAAGGAGAGGGCGGGTTTGATTTACTTCTTGCTTCTTTAAGGCCTTCGCCTGCCTTTGAGCTACGGCTCCCAGAAGACGAGCATCCCAATGGGACACTCATCCACGGGTGCCTAAAGGGAAGCTCAGTGCTTGGCACAGCAGCACCTTTCCCAAACTAGGCAAGCTTCAGAACCAAAAGTGCCCTTTTCCTCTATTCCACCACCCCCACCCACAAACACAGTCCAAGTGATCCTGCAATTCAGCTTGGCCACCGGATAAATAGCTCCAATATCACATCTTTTTTCTCCCCAGCTCTGCAGCAAGCACATGCCAGGCAAGAGGTCTGGGTCCCACATGGATCACGGTGTGAAGAGCTGCTCAGCATCCCCAACCATGAGATGCCACCACCCTCAGCCCATGCACAGCCAGGCCAGATGACACCTTGCGCCAGGGGTTTGCTAAAGGCCCTGATGTGTTTCTCTGAAGAAGTTTCAGACCTGCAAGTAGCTGTTAGTGGAAATACAATCATAGAATCATAGAATCATTCAGGTTGGAAGAGACCCTTGGGATCATTGAGTCCAACCATCAGCCCCACTCTACAAAGCTCTCCCCTACACCAGATCCCTCAACACCACATCTCAATGACTCTTAAACACAGTCAGGGATGGGGACTCCACCACCTCCCTGGGCAGCCCATTCCAGGCTCTGACCACTCTTTCCGGGAAGAATTCTTTCCTAAAATCCAGCCTAACCCTACCCTGCTGCAGCTTGAAGCCATTCCCTCTACTTCTATTGCTAATTCTCTGTGAGAAGAGACCAGCACCAACCTCTCTGCAATGTCCTTTCAAGCAGTTGTAGAGAGGGATGAGGTCTCCCCTCAGCCTCCTCTTCCTCAAACTAAACAATCCCAGCTCCCTCAATCGATCCTCATAAGCCTTATCCTCCAGGCCCTTCCCCAGCTCTGTGTCCCTCCTCTGACCTCGCTCCAGCCCCTCCAGATCTCTCTTGGGTTGAGGTGCCCAGAACTGGACACCAGACTCAAGGGGTGGCCTCACCAGTGCTGAGTACAGGGGGACAATCACCTCCCTACTTCTGCTGGTCACACCATTTCTAATACCAGGTTGCCAGGATGCCCTTGGCCTTCTTGGCCACCTGGGCACACTGCTGGCTCATGTTCAGCCCCTTGTCACCCAGCACCCCCAGGTCCTTTTCTGCCAGGCAGCTCCAGCCACACTGCCCCAAGCCTGTAGCCAGCCATGGGCTTGGTGTGGCCCAAGGGCAGGACCTGGCACTTGGCCTTGTTGAAGGTCCATCAATTCAAGCCGTCCAAACAAAGTGACCTCCAAAGCCACATCAGCCACCGCTGTGAAGGCACCCATCCTCCTCCTCCTTGCTTCTCCCTGGACCAATGCACGTTTAAAACACGGTTTAACGCCATAGTTTTTCTATCTCTTGCCTTCAGCTGGGATGGCACCCTCAAACCGAGAACAAACAGGCATTTTTAACAAGGATGGTTCTTCACCCACGAAGAAGGTAAGAAGACCAAGAAAGATAAGGGGCTTAGAATAATAATTCTGGGTCGGCTCCCAGAATCAATGGGCGAGCCAGGCAAACAAAAGGGCTCACACTTGGAAGGGTGGCGAGCTCAGCTGAAAAAGCATCAAGAGAAACCAGAGGCAGTGCCGCCGGAGCACATCATTCCGCACGCGTCGCACACCAAGCTGCCAGAGCCAGACACTCCAGCTGCATCGGCACCACGAAAACTGAGGTTAACGCCCTCTTTTCGCCCGTTTTTTGAAGGGGAACCAACCGGAAGACGAATTATTTCTAAGCCGGCACCGAGCTAATTCACAGCTGGGTGTTTATTTCGGGAAGCCCGTCGTCATCACGGGTCAGTTTAGATTTACAACCTGGAGCCCGTGAATGGCCCTATTAATTGCGTGTTATCAAAGGGCTCATTGGGAACCTTATCATTTGAAACGGTCATCGTTAAAGAAACCCCCGCTGCTTGTTTCCCACCTTGCCCTTTCACGTGGCACCTCCAGGCCTCTCACCAGGCTGGCCAAAAAAAAGTGCTTGTCTTCGTGGGGAAATGATAATAATGAGAAAAGGCTTTAAAGCAAGAGCATCAGGGATAAATCTCATCCATCCTTGGCACCGGCTGACCCCAAGTCCGCACCAACGCCTGGTGCCTTCGGGTTGAGGAGAAGACCAAGGCCTCCAGGACCAAATTCCAGCCCCTGAAAAGATCCTCCAAGCTGCAGACATCCAAAAAAGGACGATTTATAAAGGCAAGGCTGACAGGCGGAGCGCTGCCGGCAGACGGCAATGCAATAACAGCGCTGCCTGCAAATCCCCGCTGAGCAGCTTCGGTGACTGCCATCAGTCATGTTTCCCTTCTCCTCTATTTAATTGACAATCAAGATGCTTAAACAGCAACAATGAATACCCTGAAATGTTTTCTCCTGCATCCCCGCCATTAACTTCCACGACTTGAGTCTCAAGCCACCGACGGTCACCAGCTTTAGCAGATCTTCTGGACTTTAACCTCGAGGCTCCCCGGCTGACCCAGCTGAGGTCACCCTGCTCCTGCCCACCCTTTTTTGGTTTTACTTTGATGGTGTGTTCATCACAAAGCCAGGCAACCTAAAAATAAACCCCCCAAAGGGATTTATATTTAAAAGTTGCCGGTGGCTTCTGACTCGTGTCCCTGTGCCAAGGTACAACACGCTCTACAGAAGGGCTCCTCTTCGTTGCAGTCATGGAGTTCACCACCTGCCAATTAGCTCGAGGTCCATACATTTGCTAATGCTGGTTTGTTTACTCCCATCAGATTCGATCAAGCATGCAAATCTTCAGGGCTTACGCTGGGAGAAAGCCTGGAGAAAGGAGAAGGCCTGAGCCAATGAATAAATAAAAGTCCCATTTAGGGGATTAAACCTGGGGGGGGGG